>JAATLQ010035135.1:0-26924 GCA_013421005.1 Heliconius erato x Heliconius himera
AAATCGGGTCAGTAGTTTCAGAGAAAAATGCGGACAACAATATGTCGACAGACAGACAGACAGACAGACAGACAGACAGACAGACAGACAGACAGACAAGAAATTCAAAAAAAATATTTTTGCTTTCTATTAGTCTTTTTAAGTGTCCCTCTATCCATTTCAGTCAAAATTACTAAATGTACAGACAAAATATTTTTACTGTCTTATTATATATAGAGATAATCGCTTCAAAATTTAGAGTGCTTTATTAGCACGCAAATGTTTGAAAAGCCTTGAGCTTGTCGAAGTCTTACCTTACATACGTTATATTATATGGTTGTATACTTTTTTGCTATAAGATCTTTATGGATATAATAGTAGCGACTCAATTGTATTTCTCTTAAGTGGAATAGGTATTTTTATTTACTCTTGCAAAAAAAAAAACAAATTTACTTTTAGCTGAATTTTTACTTGTACAGACCCAGTTCTATCTCTAAATCAAAATCTTTCAAAAGAATCATTTATTTTAGTTTTTATTTATCAAGTAGCAAACATTCTATCTATGAGAACGCCAAAATTTTACTCTTTTATTGCCAATGAGATTTCAAAGGACATCGGCGCACATAAGCGGACAGATACAGATATCGGGACAATATCAACTGAGATCTACACTGTGATCATATTGGATAGACAGAGGGAAACTGTGGACCTAACTTAACTCTAGATTCCAGATTGAGTAGTAGAACTTAACGCCACGCTTATTAAATGTTTCATATAATCGAGTGGGAATCCAACTCTCTGTCTCTCTCTCCTTTGCAACTGTCGAAAAGTGGGAAATTTATAAAAAAACATAATAAGAATAAAGCGACATTTGACTTTATTTTTATTCAGTTCGACATGAGTACACTGTAATGAATTGACAGGACGTGTTAATTTACATCAGTGATGATCACATAATAAGTTAATAGGTAAATTATCCACCTACTCCCTTGTAAAATTTGATATACAACAAGTAGTTTTGTTTATGTTGTTTTTTTTTAATGTTTTTTTTTAAGAGAAGCTTCTAATCGAATCGAAATAGAAAATCGAACTTGTAACGAAAAATCTATTATTCTAACGAAAAATAAACACATATTATGTTCATGGTATAAATCATCGCGAGTACCATAATCATATTATACGTTATATCTACAGAATTCGGCGGAAAATGTGTGGTATTTAACAAAATTCATTATTGCTATACTTAGAAATGGAATGGAAAGAATAATAAAAAAAATTAGCTTTAAAAAAAAATTGTATCCCGCACACAGCAGGGTAGGCAGAGGGAACCTAATGTTAAGACACTCCGTTCCCCACTTTCCACCGAGTTCTTGAGGCGTTGCCTATCGAGTTGCGGAACTCAACGCCGCGCTTTGCCTCGACACCAGAGCGAAGACATGGAAATATACATTTAAGTAAATATTTCATCTCTTCGAGTGGGGATCGAACCCACAACCAGTCGGTTTTACAGTCACACTTCGTGCCGCTGCGCCACGACTGGCCTTAGAATAAACTGTAGATATTAATAAATTATTTGGATACTATCATTACTTTTAGTTGAAGTAACAAACGACGAGATTCATTAATAATGTCCATAACTTAATTAGAGTAAAATTAATATCAAACAATATTTCAGCTGCAAACAGATTATATCGGCTTTAATAAATAACTTTTAATTATGAAACTAATTTAGCTGTTACAAATATATGAATTTTCCTCAAATATTACATAACAAAGAGCGGCGTTGAGTTCTGCCACTCAAATATAAAATTAGTACCTGCAACTTTATTTAGTTTTTTAATCGACTTCTTTAAGAAAAGGAAGTTATCAATTCGACTGTATTTTTTTTATGTTTGTTACCTCAGAACTTTTTACTGGGTGAACCGATTTTGATGGTTCTTTTTTTATTTGAAAGTGAAGTTTTGAAGTCGGTGCCAAGTAAAAAAACAGGCTTAGTAATATTGTAGTAGATGCGAAGTTGTTGTAGCATTAGCATGACACCGACTTCAAAATTATAAAATCTTTTTTATTATTTTTGTTTTGTAAAATTACGTTTTACGTTATGTAAAATTATTTTTACCTTTTAGTTCGTTGTTTCGTCGTAAGTCGGTCTTTCTTTTTGTTAAAAAATATATTTTTTTAAAGTTTTTACAGGAATTTCGGGAAATTTACTTTTACGTCTTCCTATTACTCTCCAAGGAAACTACACTGAAGCTGGTTTTTCTGCATGCAAATAAAACATTTCCCGATATTTCTAATGCAACGGCAAAATAACAAGACTGTAGTTTCGCAAAGTGCACACAAGGAAATTCACTAGTGAAATTTCCTATTTATAAAATACTTCTATGACAGTAAGTATATCATCTTAAATTAACTTTAACTTCCAAGAAAACTACCAAAAAGTAAAACTAACAAACGTTTTCGTTTCAACTCGTTCTCTAGCAAAATACGAAACTTAAGTATTAAAGTCACGTGCTCGGACTCAAAATGAACGTTTTCAAAATTGCAAGCATAGCATAGTGTAATGGTTTGATGAAGTCTTGAATTTTTTGGTTTAGTTTATGAGAAAATGTGAAAATGACATACATTTAATTAAGTTATTTTTTTCTAATTTTACACTTTAATCCGTACGTTGCATGGGTAGGCAGAGGGAATTTAGTACTATGACACTCCGTTCCTATCAAGACACTTTCATTAAACGTTTTCAGCCGAATTCTCGAAGCATTGCTTGTTGTGTAGAGGAGCTAAACGCCGCGCCTTGTTTCGTTTCAAAATATTAAATATTTCATTCTGCCGATTGGCAATTGTTTCCCTGCGCTTTAATGACCTCATATAATTAAGTTACAGTGTTTATTTGGTATTTATTCGAAATACTGCTTTTTCGTATTCAATTTTATATAGGCAGAATATTTTTACTGTACTTTTTCTCTAATAGAGAATTCTTTTTTTTTCGCTTGAACCTACAATAAATACACATCGGTTTCCGCTTTCCGCCTTTTATTCTTAATTTTAGATCAAGTTAATTTTGTGTCTGAACATTAGGGTTTTTCAGTCATCAGTGTCTTAACATTAGGTTCCCTCTGCCTCTACCCTGCTATGTGCGGGATACAGTGTGAAGCTGATTTTTTTTTCACATCTTTGTTTCCATACCTTAAGATGTATAATGGATCTGTTTTTTCTAAGTAAAGTTGTATCGTCTGTACGTTGTCTCTCAGTCACTCAGTTACAAATATAGATTAATATAGATTTTCAAAGAATTGATATGCTTCTATTGGAATTAGACGACAAAACGAAATTATTTTATAATAATAATAATCTCTATTTCAGACTTTTTTGTTTTTATTGATTTCATTTTTGGTCTACATAAAAGAGTTTTAGTGTATATCCTTACGCCCAATATTAATAATCTATCTCCTACGTCAATCTTCGATTGTTGGAACAATCGAAGATTGACGCCTTAGGAGTGCCTTAACACTAAGTTGCCTCTACCTTTGTTTATTTGCGGGATACAGCGTGAAGCTTAAAAAAATTATGTATGTATTGGTTAATTTATATTTTATTTAAATAACACTTTAATAACCGTATTTTAAGCTTGGACAGGGAACTGAACCTGCTTTCCATTAGCTATAAAGCAACAACTCCTTTCAAGTGAACACGTACTTATTATATGAATTATTAGAAAAGTATGACTTAGCTTTAATCAACAAAACAATAGAACTTATGTCTTTACAATTAAGATTTAAAACTAACGACGTCTTTAGTCACCTATACTTCATAGTTCATACACTAGTAGTATGAGGCTTACATTTTTAATCTCTCATACGTTCCTGAGGTAAGATGTAACTTTTTAAAGATATGTAGAAAAAGAAAGGTCAAGTTCAAGATTCTTTCTTCAATATAATAGTACTCCGGTGTGATATAAATATACCTCTTATTTAGCTTCACGCTGTATCTCGCAAATAGCAGGATAGGCGGAAGAAATTTTGAATTAAGGCAATTGATTTCACATGCACTGCACAGTTTTCGAGATATTGTTGAATGGCGGAACTCAACTCTGCGCTTTGCCTTGTTTATTACTATCTTGTTAATAGAAGGCATTTACAGTCAGACGATCTGACGCTGCACGGCTACCGACAAAAGATATTTTTATTCTTGTATTAGAATTGTAATACTATTGATTTGTCTGTGTGAGGTTTAAGATTTAAACTAAGAA
The DNA here is from genome assembly GCA_013421005.1 of Heliconius erato x Heliconius himera. Taxonomy (NCBI): domain Eukaryota; kingdom Metazoa; phylum Arthropoda; class Insecta; order Lepidoptera; family Nymphalidae; genus Heliconius; species Heliconius erato x Heliconius himera. The sequence goes on from JAATLQ010035135.1 coordinate 4,232, forward strand.
AACAAGTTAAACCAAGGAATCAACCTTCTAGGACCAACCATGTAATACTTTTCTTTATAAAAAAAGGAGTCAATCCTTTTTATTTTAAATGATTTCTTAATATATTCTACAATATAAAAGAAAACATTCCAATTATGTTGTAAATATTTATTTACGTTTATTTTTTATATAATATATACTTTCATCATACACCGAAAAGCGCCATGTTTCTTATGTGTATGTCAAAAACGAACGAATTTTGAAACCGTTACGGACTACTGCTATAATCTAAAATATATATTTTCTCATCAATTACTATAATAAAAAAATATTCAGCTTCTCGTTTTCTTCCCACATATAGCAGAGTAGGCAAAACTCTTCGTTCTCCTCTTCCGAATTTAACTTTATCATAACAACGTGGAAAAATGTGACACATGTACTTCACTAAAATATGCTGTTTTTTCCTTTTTCTCTACATTGCAGAGTACTAGTGTTGGGTGGCGGAACTCAACGCCACAAACGAATGGAAAAAAAAACAGAAAATGTTGTCAGTAATTTCCTTCTAGTAAAACAACAAAATAAAACAGTTTATGGCACAAAACTTAGAGACTTTAAAGACCGTTGTTCAAGTAACAACAGGATGCCACCGACGATTACCTTTTATTACTCAATTTGAACCAACAATAGTCATTTCTAAAAATGTTTTTGGCTAGACTAAGAAGGTATTTCTTGTTGAGTTTTTAATAGATTTGTTAAATATGGAGATAGAAAATACAATACGTTGGGTTGAATTTATATGGAACTATATTTATTTAAAATTGTAGCAGACAGATGTGATAGTTTTGGGTTCGATCCCCATTCGGGAATTATTTATGTGAATTAATAAATTTTTCCTGCAATGATAGACAAAGTCGGTGTCAAGTTTCACTTCATATCTCAAAAAATAAGTGCAAAGTGGGGATTCGGATAAATGAAAATAATTCGTTTCCCTTAGTGAGGTTTGAACCCACAACCAACGCTTTTAAAATCGGGCGCAATCTTATTGAGCGATTATGAGCTCTAAAAATATTAATATCATTTGTATATTAATATGAAAATTGCATGCAATGCCTTCTTGCACACTTCAGCCTTTGTCCTTGTTCCTACAAAAAAAATTAAGATTTATTGTGAAGGTTTCTTGGATCCTCACAGAAAGTCCATATATTATTTTTTAAAATAAAAAGTTAGGTATGAAACCTAATAAAATGTTCAAAGTTCATGGATATTAAAAAGTTGTAAGAGATACTTGTTTTCTTCAAATTTCCTCAGCCGAATTAATTGAAACTTCAGAAAGGTTGGCTCATCTTTTAATGTATTTTAGGGTCCCCTATCTCAAAAGAAAAAGGAAATATTTATGAAGCTCTTTTGTTCTTAATCTGTCAAGACCATCTCAAGATCGTTTAAAAGCGTCAAACAATTTAATATCAGATACCCAGGTCTTTAGAGTACAAAAAAGTAAGCTTTTAAATTAACACAATCAAAAGGTACGAGCAATTATGCATCGTTTAAATGTCTTTTGTATAAAATTTGCGTAATCAACACTTAATGGGTGTCTCTCACTATCCATTTCCTGTGGACCTTAAATATTTTATTTTTATTTCATACGAAAGCGTAAATATTTCGTTATATTATTTCTGAAATATTAACTTGAAGATCTAACGTTCGGTACATACTTGTACTATCTCTGTCTGTATTATTCTTGGGTTTGTTTACTTCTAAATATCAAATTTATTGAGTTACATTACAAACATTTATAGCTTCAGGCATATTTGCGGGAGTGTTGTCTAAATTATTAATAGTCGGTGGCTTGAATTATAGACAAAATCAATATGCGAATAGGATATTTATATAGAGTTGTTTTATTTAAAATTCTTTTATAGTTATCTAATTTTCAATGTGTTTGTATATTTGAGCATAAACGCAGTGGAATTTGGTTCGATTCTATTGTGAAATAAATTCTTTACATCTTCCACTCTGATAAGCAAAACCAAGTGTTAGCCTCCACTCAGCACATCGTCTCGAATTCGATCTAGACACTTTATTCTACCTGCCAAACTCAAAGCTCTTGTGATTTTTTACTTGTCTCTTTTTTAAATTTTGAACTAACGACCTGTTACAGATAATTTTTTGCGCTAAATGGCTTTTAAAAGTATTAAAAAGATGCAAATGTTTGTTTATTTTTTTAGCTTCACGATGTATCCCGCTCACAGCAGGGTAGGTAGAGTGAACCTAGTGCAAAGACACTCTATGCCTTATTTTCCACCTAATCCTGGAGGTATAGCGTGTTGAGGGGCAGAATACCATAGCTAAGAGAAGAAAATATTAAATATTTCATTTCCTCTAGTGGTAATCGAACCCACAACGTGTCGCTTTCACAATCACACCGTTGTACCTCTGCATTATGACTGGCTTCAATTAAAATTTATCATTATTATTCTTTATTCACATCAATAAATTACAAAAAATATTCTGAATAACTTTTATATAAAATAATGAATAACCTTTCACATTTCAATAGCTATTAATATTTTTATTTTCATACATACGTATATGTTTTTAAATGATCCATTGTTAACTTAACAATTGTATATAATTACTTATTGTTATATATTCACGATTGGCTTATATTTTACAAAAGCACTGTAAATTATAATAATTATTACTCTTAGTAGTTCGCTGTATTGTGCATTTATGGATATTTCTCCGTTTTTCACTCATTTTGCGTGTTAGGTTTAAGGACTTGGTAAAAAATATTGCATTTTATATGTTATTCAGATAAGCAAGGAAATAACAAGTATATATTTTAAAATTTGAGACCAGTCATGGCGCAGGGGCACAAAGTGTGACTGTAAAACCAAAAGTTTGTGGGTTTGATCCCCACTCGAGAAGATGAAATATTTACTTAAATGTATATTTCCATTTCTTCGCTCTGGTGTCGAGGCAAAGCATGGCGTTGAGTTCTGCATGCCTCCAGAATTCGGCAGAAAGTGGGGAACGGAGTGTCCTAACACTATATTCCCTCTGCCTACCCTGCTGTTACTGCCTGCTGCTACAAAATGCTACAGCATTTTGGACTCAATTGAAGCTCTCTTACTTCACGCTGCACGCCCGCACACAGATGATATATAGATGGTATGCAACCCTTCGTGCGCCAATCCAACTCACACTCGTTTAGCTAAAAGACAATCTGGTGGTAAAATACTCTAATTCTTATTTTCCACCTGACACGAGACATCATGTTTTAAGTGGTGGACACAACTACCGCTATTACTGCTTTGCACCGTTATTAATGCGTTTTTTGAGCAGAGGCAATAAAAATAATTAATTACCCCGAATGGATATCAAACCCAGAACCATCGCGTTTACTACTGTGCCCCGATGGACAAAAGTCGTTTTATATTATAATAATAGACGTACTACAAAAAAAATTCTGTATTACACAAGATTTTTCCAGTTTTTTTCATTTCATACGCAATGCTAAGTGAAATTGACATTTCGTTGTTCCAGATAGCATCACGTTTATTGAAATATTGAAATTCGGACGTGACACGTTAACAGAAAGACGAATTAATGAAATATCGACATTTTTTTATATTTTAACTTTAATTTAAAAAGGATATTTATTCTGTGATTCTTATTTAACAAAGAATATAAATTTTGTATGGATGCTATTTTAAATATATATTTATTGGTATTGGCCCTTTTAGTACTTCAATAGCTACTTTTTTGTTGATCCACGATCCAGGATATATCAGTGTTGAGATACTCCCATTAAGACACTTCCGTATTCTAATTTTCGCTGATTTTTGAGAGGTTGCGTACTGTATGGAGGAACTCAACGCCACGCTTTGCCTCGTTCAGGTTCTCTATGCCTATTATGTTTTGCCGAATAAATTGTGAAACTAAAAAACAACTTTACGATTAGGCCGTTTTTTTTTAATTAAAAAATAATGTCGCACACGTTGACGTTTGAAGAAATATTCTGCCGAGTAGGATTGGAACCCATAACCATGACGATCAAATTGCGTTATTAATTCTCATACAATATCACATATAATGACCCAAATCTTAATTTATAATATATTTTGATACAATTCCGGAGCATCATCTCTTCATTTGTACGCTTGCGGAGTTATGTATCCAAAGTTTGGTAACAACATTCTGTACTTGTATAAGTTAGTTCAATCTAAAGTTCAAGCGATTCAGTCATTAAGTCAAATCAGTTATTTATAGTTGTTTGAACAAATATCTCTATAATTATGTAAGTTATTATGCAATCTATATAGTAATTTAACAATATATCTATTCTTATATTATAAAAGTAAAACGTTTGTTTGTTTGTTTGGACCTGATAATCTCAGGAACTACTGGTTTGAATGGAAAAAATATTTTTGTGTTTTTACAGTATAGTTATTATGGTAGAAAACTAATATATAATTATTATTATCATTATCAGTATCTTTAACTGTAAAACCCGTGTATATTGAGAGACAATACTTGCTTTGCTTTTTTCAGCTTCACGTAACATCCTGAAAATAGAAGGGTAGGCAAAGGGAACCTGGGAGCCTAGTGTTAAGACAAAGTGTTCCTATGAAGACACTTCTGTTCCCGACGTTCCACACTTTGGTATGTAATCAGGTCTAGGAAATTAAATAAGTTCATTTCTTCGCTCTGATTGCACGCCGTGTGGAAAGTTGGGAAGTGGGAAGCGCACGCACATGGTTATAAGTTCGATTTTCATATTTGTTCACAATGAAATGCTTTGTCACTTCGCCACAACGCAGTCTATTTAAAAATAATAGTAAAAACTCGACACAAATATTCTAAAAGTAAACAAACAGCTAGAAAAGAGCTGATGATCTTCAAACGGCTGAATATTTTCTTACATCATTACCTAAGAACACTTTCAATTACGTCACTTTAGAATCAAAAAAAATTAAGTCAAAATCGGTTCATTCGTTTGGGAGCTATGACGCCACAAACAGACAGATACCTACATGTATGACTGTAGATATGTACGTGGGTTTAGAATGTTTAGTAATATTTATTTTTTTAATTTACGATCAAAGAGTAGATTTCGGTGAAAAATGGAGAACGGAAGTGTTTTAGTGTGAACGTAGTATCTTAACACTAGGTTCCCAGGTTCCCCCTGCTTACAGTAAAAAGCGTGAAGCTAAACAAATAAAATAAAATTCGTAGCATTACACATAAATTTAATCATAATCTATTATGAAACTATTGCACAGTATAGTATCGAAACCATTAAACGCTATGACACATAACGAGGGTATTTACACGCTTTGCTAAATACTTATGTGAATCTAGTGATTAACATTAGTAAATTGAAACTGATTTGTATAGCATTTGTGTAGATTTTCGTGTGAATATTATTTATAGGTTTATTGTATTTTATGTTTTTGTAGATTTATAAAATAAGACTATCGACCCACTCGTGGCTTCGCCCGCTTTAACTTATTGTTGTATTACAGCCAAATTATACAACTTTTTGTACATAAATTATTTACTGTGTTATTCTAATGTATAATAGCTACTTTATTGTAAAAAAGACCTTGAAATCCTTTCAGTACTTTTTATGTAAAAGTGGAACAAACATTTATTCTCACAATTTCTTACATTTATAACATTATAAGTAAATAAATCCTAAAAAATACAATAAAAATAATATAAGAAAGAAGGTTCACAATTTATCTTGCATAGTACGGTAGGCTGATAAAATCTAGTGTTAAGACATTCCGTTTTCCATTTTCCAGTAAAGTTCGAGTTATTGCATGTCGAGCGGCGGAGTTTAACGCCTCGCTTTGTTTTACCAGAGAGGAGAATCGCAATAAACCATCTCCCCGAGGAGGAAACTTGGGGAGTGTAGGGAAGCTACGATATTTTTACTCCATATTTTTACGTCTTAATTCACAAATCGATGTAAATGAAGTAGCGAGCGGTAGCTTGAACTATATGTGAGTAGAACCCATGATATAGGTTGACATTTGATCAGCAATAAATCCTCTAAGAATTTCCCAAGAGGCTTACATATAAATATACTATTTAGCCAGTGAGATGGGCCTAATTTTTTGTAAAAAAAATTCCTAAGTTTTTTTTTACTTTGAGTTCCCACACGTAGCAGGGTAGAGAGCGGGAATCTTATGTTAAAACACTACACTCCTTTTCACACAACTTGTCAGTAATATAACTTTTAAATCGTAATACAAATAGACGTAGGCTCGATTTAGTAATCAAGTGAAAATAAATCATTCCAGTGAGGTCGTGAGTTGGAATCAAACCCACGACACAATACCGCCACATACCAATATTTACGTTTCCCACAATGACTTCAAATAGAAATTTATATTATATGAATACATTATATTACATATTCATAAAACATATTGTTTCTTATTTCATAAACATGCGTTTCTTTTCTTTTTGTGAAAGTAAAAAATGAATTTCGCTATCTGTGGAATGAAAATATTAAAATTCAAGCATATTGTGCACCTTAGTAGCCATCTGGCGGGGTTATTGTAGGCACCCCTTTGTGGCAATAGCAGCTCTCTTTACACGACTACTTTATATTTTTTATGGGTTTTAAGTAAATATAACATTTTATTATGTTTTTTTTAAGTAAGCTTAAGATTTAAATTAACAGATGAAAGTAGCTGTAACTATTACAGTAAGTAAGTGCGCTATACTGACCTCAGTAACTGAGGTCAGTATAGCGCAGTGGAACAACATATATTTTTGCTTGTTGTGTGTGGGTTCGAGCTCTGTGAAAGGGAAGTTTAGTATTTTTATTTCGTTATTAAAATTTTAAAACAATAACAAATTAGAACAATATATACAAAATATTTTATAGAATTACTTTATTTTTGATTTTCTAAATAAGAACCTCTTCCTTCTTCCACTTTTCGATACATTTTTCAATTTTCAATCAGTGCTTAATATTACCGGACATCTTAGTTCATATTTAAATCATTTGATTGAATTGATTTGAAATTTATAACTATACATTTAATCAAATATCTCTATCTAAATATTTTTAAATTTACAAATAATAGTTAAACAATAATTCTTTATTCAGTATATCTAGTAAATATTCCTAAAATTTAACATTTTATAGCTTGTACATACAAATATAAATGTGAACGACAAGGGGCATCATAAAGTAGGTGTCGGTGTCGCCCCCTTACAGATATCACCCCGTGCCTGACTGTGCCTAGCACTATTATATGGTAATGACAATTTAATTATGAATGCCGTCTAGCTTTCTATTATATAGAGAATTTTTGGTGAAAATTATTTAAATTATTCAAAAATGTTAAAAATTTTCATGGTATGTTGTATTGTTTTTTAAATGCTTACGTAGCGAGAATGGTTGTGGATTCGATTTCCACTTGAGGGAATGTATTTCTCTTCTGACCATCTCTCTGATAGATAATTCGCGGCTTTGAGTTACGCTATTCAACATTCAATGTCTCGAAAGTTGGGCGGTGCGTGGGGAACAGATTGTTTTATCACTAGGGTTCCTCTACCTATTCTAGTATGAAAAATATTTTTTATGCTTCAATAATGACACTTTATTCTCTGGAAGAAGATGTTATTGTATAATAGTAAGCATTGTCGAGTAATGTCTAGTTTTATCAGTTTCACGCTGTATCCCGCACACAGCAGGGTAGGCAGAGGAAAGCTAGTGTTAAAACACTCCGTTCCCCACTTTCTGCCGAATTCTGGAGGGATCACGTATTGAGTGGCAGAACTCAACGCCGTGCTTAACCTCGACACCAAGGCGAAGAAATGGAAACTTAAATTTAAGTAAATATTTCATCTCCTCGAGTGGGGATCGAACCCACAACCAGTCACACTTCGTGCCGCTGTGCCACGTCTGACTTATAGTGTCTAGTTATTACTTAAATTTCAAATCAATTACAGTCTTATTGCGTGACGTCGGGCTGCTTAGAACATAATGTCTCGAAATTGAACAAAAACTAATATTTATACAAATGAAAAAGATAACAGAATAAAGGCAACTTAAAACGAATTCCTACGTTTCCAGTACACACAATTTAAAATAACATACTCTGATTAAAACAACATCTTCATCAAAATCTAACGACCTATTTCAAAAATTTGGCCAAAAAAAAAAGAAACAATAATCTTTAGTACATAGTAGATATGTATTTCCTTATTTTGTATACAAATAATACTGTCTTCGATATATGGAAATGATCTTAGATATACATAACGTCAATAGTTACGACTATAAAGTAACATGCTGTAGGAAACGTGAGAAAAATGACATAGTCGTATACACCAAAATATAACAGAGTTTTGAACCGCGAATTTCTTTTATTTTTCTTTACGCGTTATCTTTTTCAAAAGGAAAATATAAAGAGAAAAGCGATATTTTCCCTAAATACATTTTGTGTCACATAGTTTCGTGTATTTTGCGTCAAAACCGAGGCGTCAAAACACATCATAGAACGCGCGGTGATAAGAAATATACCTTTTTGATATTGATGTTTCCCCAATACAGCCTTATATTATACAGTATATACTGCGTTATGTTACGCCAAACATAGAATGTTTTATTTTTATTTTAATCTAAATGATTAAGATATTGTTAAGATATGAAGATACTAAAATTTAACTTAGAAAGAATTATAACACATTTTTCGATTTTAAATAACTCCTTATTATTTGAACGTTTACTTGTTTTGGTTATTATAAATTGAAAAAGAAATATGGCACAGGTTCACGTCTAGATCAATAAAATCATTTTTTTAATATTTTATATATATGATTTAAATTATATTTATATTAGTAATGGAGCTGTTGCACCACGGTTGTAGGTTCGATCCTATTTGGGGATTTTTTTTTATTTCCTCGCTATGACAACAGGACAATAAGATAAAGTCTGACATTGAATTCTGCCACTCAACACGCAATTACTCGAAAACTGAGCGGTGCATAAGAAACAGAGTGTCTTAACACTATCCCTTGACTGATATTATGGAGGATACAGAGTGAAGCTAAAAGCATAAATAAATAGAAGAAAACAATGAATTTTCAAACCCACAAATGTTAATATAATGAACATAAGAAATATTTATATAGCCAGTATCATTTATTTACCTTAGCTAACTGGCTGAATGAAGATTGGCATATTATGTTTTATGATTTAAAGAGAATATATAATAAGAGTGTGTTCACATCTGACCTTGCGTAACATAGACCGGTGTCTAGTCGGTCGAATCGATTTGTATCGATTTAAAGGGAACCTTACTTTACACGTGTATTAAGGTATCGATATTGGACAGCTTATTTTTTTTTAGTTTTCTCGCTATGGTAGCCAAATCGTGGCTTTGAATACCACCAGTCAATATGCAATGTCTTTAAAAAGTTATAGGAAGTGAGGGACGGAGTGTTTTAGCACTGGTTCCTCTCTGCCTAGGGTATATGTAAACTGAAAAGCTGATATCGATAATAATGCTTTCGTTTTAGTAATTTTATTTTTTGTTTTATAATCGAATGGTAAATTTGTCAAGGCAAGGCGCGACGTTGATTTCCGCCTTTCAACACGCAATGCCTTAGAATTCTGAGGAAAGTGTGGAACGGAGGGTCTTAACCCTAGGTTCCCTTTGCCTACCCTGCTGTGTGCGGCATAGAGCGTCAACCTAATTTATTTTAAGTTTCAAATGTCTATCTTAAAAATTAGTTTAGTTAGATCAACCTTCGTTCTTTGTCTGAGGTAAACAAAAGTAAAAATAAACAATTTGTCAATTATGTGATGTATGGTGAAAGTATTTCGTTTTAATAGACTGAGAGATAAAAAATATTTATATGTTGAAGATAATTTATTTATAGTCTTCTACGTCTGGGAACCAAACCTACACACACCGATCACATACTATCCTATATACGAGTATAATGTCCTAACATCGCCATAAAATTTATCACAAATTTATTTTTACATTAAAATCTCAAATAAAAATAAATTTTAAAAAGTATCAAGAAATTAAAATGCATATAAATATCTTGAATTACATTAAAAGTCCGAAAAAAATGTACATTTTAATTTAAAAAGCTTTTTAGATAATTACAAGATAATAATTTTCTCGTTACATTAATGAGAAACGAGGAACTTGGATGCGATTGAAAATGGAGAAAACTGTGAACAAAGGGTGACGTTAATAGGTTTTTTCACTTTTCTTTAACATTTTGTAAGGCGCTAGCGAAACTATCTTGACACAAAAGATTTTAGAGAACATCATTTGGCCTCATCACCTTGTAGTTCACTTTGATTAATTATAAGCCGCGCTTAGCCTCGACACTAGAGCGAATAAATGGAAATATAAATTTAAGTAAATATTTCATCTCCTCGAGTGGGGATCGAACCCACAACTAGCCGGTTTTACAGTTACAGTTTGTGCCGCAGCGCCACGATTGGCCTCAAAATTTTGAATAATTTTTCTTTGTTTAATTATATTATTTAACAAGCGGGCGCGCGCGGCTTCGCCCACTTCTTTGCACCCTTAGGAGTGAATTCTAAAAAAACCACGAAACATGTATTCAATAAAATATTTTTAACGGTCTGTATTTAAATTTTTATACAAATCGGTGGCGATTTAAAGATTTTTCTATATAAACTTTCAATCCCTTATGGGTTCAACCCTTAGGGGGTGAATTCCAAAAAAACATGAAATACGTGTTCAATGAAATATTTTTAAGAGTCTGAACTTCAAATTTTATGAAAATCGGTGTGGATTTAAAAAAAAATCCATACAAACTTTCGACCCCTATTTCATTCATTCTTTAGGGTTAAAAATTTTCAAATTCCCTTCTTAGTGGATGTCCAGATTATGAAAATAAACATCTGTCCAAAAATAAACATTTCACGTTTCTACCATCAGCGGTTACGGCTCTGCGTGCGTCTTACCTCAGTCAGTCAACACAAGTCCTTTTATATATATAGATAGATTGAAATTTAGTTAATTATTACATTATTGTAAATACGATGATTGTGAGTTCGATTTCCACTTGAGGGAATGATATATCTTCATTGATGTGTCGAAAATGCTATGGAAAATAGAAAATGGTACTTTACTTACCTTTTTGTATCTTCTTCATCATTTTTATTTTTTAAATAGAAGTATAGGTTCACCAGTGTTATGATAGTATCTTAGCACCGGTTTTCCTACCCTATTATGTAAAAGATATAATGTGAAGCTAAAAAAATGTTGCATTTCCGAAATTTAACTCACGCTTCTAAGTACTAGGGTATGCGGAGGCCGTCGTGGCGCAGGAGCACAATGGTGTGACTGTAACGTGACGGTTGTGGCTTCGATCCCCACTCGGGGGAATGAATTATTATTTCTTAATATTTTCACTTCTTCGCTCTGGCATCAAGACAAAAGCACGGCATTGAGGTGTTCAGCGGAAAGTGGGGAACGGAGTGTCTTAACACTAGGCTGCCTCTGCCTGCCCTGCTGTATGCAGAATACAGTGTGAAACTGATTTATTTGATTTACTAACTACTAAGATAACTTTTTTTTTTCTCTAAATTAGGCTCGTCTATAGTATAATATTTGTATACGGCAAGTGTATAAACGGAAAAAGGGCGAGCATTCTAACATTTCTTTCATACATTAATACAAATATGTACTCGAAACACGCACAGAATCAACGATCTTACATAAATAAACTTTTTTTGTGGATTGAGATGTATAGGGAGTGCTGGTTAAATTTTATGAAATGTTTTTAGCTTAATTTTCATGGTTATATGTGTATTTACTTTGAAATATTCGTTACATTTATAGTGAATTATTATACAGTATTGGTTACGGGTTCGATCTCAATGACTATCGCACATAGTAGGATCGGCAGAGGGAACCTGGAAACCTAGTGTTAAGGCACTCTGTTTTCCATTAAGAAAAGACAATAATTCTTGATCCCTTAAATAAAAAAAGTTAAGTTTTAGTTTAAAAAGTAAGAGTTTGCTCTAGTAACGAGGCAAAAGAGAGTAAGTGAGTTCTGGCACTTAACACGCAATATTGGAGGTATTGCGTGTAAAGTGAAAAGAATTCCTCGAAATGTTTTGAACGGAAGTGTCTAATGGGTACGGAGTGTACACTAGGTTCCTAGGTTCCCTCTGCCTACTATGCTATATGCAGAAAAAAATATTAAAGTCTACGAAAACAAAGTTCCAAGCGATGTCTTATTACATAATTTGCATATATACGTATATACATAATTGCTTAATTACCATAAGCTACGTCAAATTGATATTGGTCTTGCAATTTACGATATTGGATCATTAAATTATAGATGATAAACATGAGGCCAGTCGTGGCGTAGGGGTACAAAGTGTGACTGTTAAATCGACTGGTTGTGGGTTCGATCACCACTCGAGGAAATGAAATATTTATTTACATTTATATTTTCATTTCTTCGCTCTGGTGTCGAGGCAAAGCGCTGCGTTGAGTTCCGCCCCTCCACATGGAATGTCTTCAGAACTAAGCGTAAAGTAGGGAACGGAGTGACTTAACACTAAGTTCCCACTGCCTACCCAGCTGTGTGTGGGATACAGCGTGAAGCTGAAAAAAAAAACTAATAATAGCAATCCATTTCAGACTATGCTTATAATCGAATATACCTAGATATATTATAAAGCTGAAGAGTTTGTTTGGTTTAACGTGTAAATCTCACGAACTCAGGCAGTATTGGTTAGAATTAAAGTAATCTTCGAGTTCGACACGACGCTTTTGATAGATTTTTGTCAGTATCATATTTTTGTCGTGTCATTTTTGTCAGTTCTTTATCAATTTCAGAAGCTAAATTGATAAAAAACTGACAAAAATGACACTTCTAACACATTTTTATACTTATTTGAAATATATTAATTGAATGTCGTTCTCACGCTGTATCCCACATACTGCAGGGTAGGCAGAGGCAACCTAGTGTTAAGACACTCCGTTTCTCACTAATTGAAAATAACTTTCTCAAAAATTACTTTAGTTGCGATTACCTAACGTTGAAACAGGAAACTAAATTAATATGTAAAATACTTCAAAGGAAAAAAAAATCTCAAATTACGCCAGCTAAGATTGTTGTCGAGAGCCTTCTCTAAGGGAAAGTGGAACAAGTATTTTAAGTTAATTAAGTCACAAAAGATGCTGCCGTGTGAGAGATAAAACGCCACTAATTCTCAACAAAATCGTAGTGTAAGCGTATTTTTGTAATCTTATTGAAGATTCTTCTCTTTGACATGATAGTTTTTGGACCTTGACATTTTAATTTTTTATGAGGATGTACTCGTAGAATTAGTAATAGTATTAAATAATTTAGTTTAAATATATATATAGATATTATGTTCTTTTTAATACGAAAGGGAAACAGAGAATAGTATTTTTGACTCAAGATTATCTTAGCCTCGTTATCAGAGCAAGGAAATGAAAATATTAAATATATTATTTCTAGCTAATGTTATTTTTAGAAATTTTTCCTTCTTTAATACTTCAATGTATGTATTCGTAAAACTGTTAATAAATGAATACCCAGAACACTAATATTTAATGCTAAAAGAGCTGGAGCAGCACTAAATTACTTTTTCAATATTTAATAAGACAAGCAAAGTTTAACATAATTGCGTTAATCTTGTTCAGATTTTAATATTAAAACGGTATGTATTTGCTCATTAGTAAATGAAATTATAATTTTAGATATAATAATTTACATAAAAAAACAAAGGTAGTTCAACATGGTTCTTATGAGAATTATTTGGTATGATCTGGTCTTATTCTATCTTATGTTATAAAAGAAATAAAGAAAAGATGAGCATAAAGTTTTGATCGTTTCATATATTGTTTTCTACATAAACGTCTCATTATTTTGATAAAATAAAATACATTTTTTTGCTTTACGCTTTTTATCACATGGGAAGATAAGCAGGGAAAATTTAGTGGTTCGACTAGATCATCTGATAACTAAAATCTCTCCCGTTTTAATATAACATCAATTTTTAGATTCTGTACCTAGGAAAAAAAACGAAACCCTTATAAGATCATTTTGTTGTCTATTTGTCTGTCAAGAGCGTTTATCTCAAGATCGAATTGAATGTATCGATCTAAAATCAATATCAAACATTCAGGTCTACGGTCCTTTGGAGCACAGAAAGACTCAAGCTTCTAAGTCTTTGCAATTAAAATATACCAGCATTTATGCATCGATTTTATTGCATTTTCTATAAAATTCGCCGCTTAATGAAAACTTTTAGTGATACTTCCCGTTAACCTACAATTATGAAATATGGCAAAAAGAACTTGTAACATAAATAAAAGAAAAAATCTAAAAAGTGTAATTTGTACTTCCTTTTGACATTTTTAAATTAGTACTTAGCCCTCGTAATGTTAAAAAGTTAATATACCTAAAATTTGTATATTTAAAATGTTAATAAAGGCACCAGCCATATTTTTAACGGGAGTAAAAGCATCTGAATTGATACCAATATTAAGGTGTTTTAACCATATTTTTAAGAATATAATCAGCTTCACGCTTACACGCTTCCGCACACAGCAGGGTAGGCAAAGGGAAGTGTTAAGACACACAGTTCTCCACTTTCCGCTGAATTCTGCAGGCATTGCGTGTTGAGTGGCGGAATTCAACGCCGGCTTTGCCTCGATACCAAAGCGAACAAATGAAAATATAAATGTAAATAAATATATCATTTCATCGAGTGGGGATCGAACCCAAAACCAGTAGAATTTACAGTCACACTTTGTGCCCCTGCGCCACAACTTTCCTCAAAATAAAATAAAATATCTTTACTATATTTATTTTATGCGCTATTTTGTATGTCGAATAACTGAACTTTAATCGTACAATAAAGAATTTTTATGTACTAATAATGACTAAATGACTACAATACAATGACTAACAATATACTATTTATTTTTTTCAAATATATAAGAAATAATATCTATATCATTTTTCTTACTATTAAGACGTGTATTAAATTTTGTTCTTGAAAATATAATGTTAAAAATAATTTAAAACCATAACTATATGTAAAATTATAGTTATTACTATTGATAATAATCAGCTTCACGCTGTATCAGCACACTGCAGGGTAAGCAGAGGGAACCTAGTGTTACGACACTCCGTTCCCCACTTTCTGCCGAATTCTGGAGTCATTGCGTGTTGAGTGGCAGAACTCAACGCCGTGCTTATCCTCGATACCAAAGCGAAGAAATGAAAATATAAATTTAAGTAAATATTTCATCTCCTCGAGTGGGGATCGAATCCACAACCAGTCGGTTTTACACACACACACATCGTGCCACTGCGCCACGACTGGCCTATACTACTGTTGATAATTTTAATAATTTTATACATGTTATAAGAAGCTATTTAAAAAAAAAATCAGAAACATCGTAAATAGTTTATTTTATGAATTTCATTAACGTATTACCTGCAATTGTAAAATGTAAAATATTTTTCTATATTTTTAATTTAGTAAAAGCTATTTATACAAAACTCCACAGGGACTAAGTTAAGTTGATATATAACTGAAAAATGTCAAGGAATATGGTGTGCTCTAATAAATAAATAATAATATATTTTTACATAGTAACTATAAAATAAAATTCATTCTTTAACTTAATTTAGCTTCACGCGTTTAACTAGCGGGATAGTCAGAGAGAACGGTGCGTTAAGCGCTACGGTCTCTACATACCTCTTTCGCCTCGTCCACTGCCACAAACCTCTTCATACATACCCTCCGAGAGGTCCTCGATATACGACTTTGAGAAGATATTTTTTTTTTATCTAATGTTTTTTTAATAATATAATTTTGTATGTTAGTTTATTCTTAATTACTATTAAAATAAAATACTGTATTTCTAACTAAATTTTATTTTTCGCTACTAAATTCTCATGAAGTTGTAAGTAGTTTGCTTTTTACTGTTTTTTTTTAATCACAAAATATCTGGAAAAGCAAAATGGAAAGAGAGCATAGAATACAATCACTAACATATATAACAAATAAAAAAATCTGTGTGTGCATGTGCATAACACCACAATTATATATAGCTATTTTCATGTAATTCCATCAAATGTTTGTATGTATGTACGTCACAAGTTTTTTAGTTTAATGGAGAAAGCTCACGCTCGTCTTGACGGCGCCGCGCACTGCGGTAGACTAACCACGCATGCGTGATATTGGAAACGTTTTTTAAACTTTATTTTGTACGCAATAAGGTATATTTTTGAGTGTATAAAATGTATGTAAAAGCTAAGGGTTCCAGGAAAATGGTTCCAGGACTGAATGCAGTGTCAATTGTGTATTGTATTTGGAATTAGTGATGTGAAATGTGTAATTTTTTTTTTTAATAGGATAAGATAAAATTGTTATGTATTTTTGTGACGCTATTGAATTGTGTCCGACTGTAAATTTTAAGGGTGTAGGTTCCATTTCTACTTGAGGGAAGGCTTACGTAAAAAATATTATTATTATTTTCTAATTTCTGGCAGAGAGCAGCGTTAAGTTGCGCTGTTCAACAGGTTTCCTCTGCCTATTATTATTATTGTATTTAAAGTTTTATTCATTCTTTTCGTAAATTTTTCATTTTTTTCTTGTGTATTTCAACGACGGCTACTAGGATATCCTAAAACTAATTTACGACATCTACTGCTAGACATAGACCTCCCCAAGTATTTTCACGATGATCGGTCCAGCGCTGTCGGCTGTTTTTTTTAACTTCACGCTATATCCCGCATATCTGAGAGCGGGGAAGGTATTCTTGTGTTACCTACCTATACCTAATTATATAGTTTCTAATATATATCTAATTAAATAATTTAATAACATAATAAGCTTATAGAGCTATGATTATGGTATCGTTAAGAGTTAATCCTATTTCATATTTTTGTTAAACCATGATTAAACTAATTTCTGAGTCATCTATTAGTCATATAGTCAATTACGTTGCCCTCCAAAAGGTAGTAGAAACCAATAATATTATATAGAATGAGATATGTAATATTTAAAATATATAATAAAATATACTATAATATGAATAAAATCAAATAAAATCATGGCTTCAAGAACAATTTATTAAAACATAATCAATTTAAAATATATTTAACATTTTTAAAGTGTTATGTTCCACACAGGTAATAAATATTTTTCTAAATAAGTACAATTTAGAATATTTTTATTAATAAGAGCACGCTGAAAACTTTAATAATTACAAATGATGTAGAGAAACTGTGAAATAAAGGTATAAAAAGTTAGTTGACATCGTTGAAGAATAATTTAAATGATTATGCTTTTTGCCAACATATAATATTTTTATATTTTATACGACCACCAGTATGTAGAAATACTTTGAATCGTCTAGACATAGATTCCAGAAGATTTTGTACTGTTTTTTATCGAGTCGAGTGGACCACGGTTCAAGAATTTTATTTTTAACAAATTCCTTTGGCGTCTCATCAAAACAGGGATCCTGCGGTCTATTTCATCTCACAAACGTTAAATGGGGTTGATGTCGAGTGACATTCAAGGCCATCCCACTAACAATACTTCGTTATCTTCAAAATATATTTTTTTATCCTCACCTATGTATACTTTTGATTATTATCTTGTTCGAACTTGAAAATTCGACCACAACCCATTGTTTCAGCAGATTGATCATAATTGTCAACAAAGAATATTACAATGTATATATGAACGTACTTATTTAACATGACGTTTGAATGTTTTCTAGAGTCTCGCTGTACCTAGTAAAGCAGACAAGGAAACATGGGAATCTAGTGTTAAGACACTCCATCTTATTAAGATACTCAATTCTCCAACCGTTGCTTGTGCGTTAACAAAGCGAGGAAATCAAAACATTAAATATTTCACTCCCCCGAATGGGCATCAAGCCCACAAGTTTGAAATTTAGGCTATAATAATGCGCTATGACTGCAAACTGCTTATTTAATGCTTAATGATTTTAGTGAAACTTATGCGTAAATTGGAGAAACCCTTCACTAAAGGTATATTATGACATAAAAAAATATTTTCATCTAAAATGGTGATAAAAAACTTTCCTCTTTTTTATATTCTATATTGGAAACATGTAGAAAATGAAATGTTAAAATATTTATATGTAGTTAGACATATATCAGCTTCACGCTGTATCCCGCACACAGCAGGGTAGCCAGAGGGAACCTAGTGTTAAGACACTGCGTTCTCCACTTTCTGCCGAATTCTGGAGGCATCGCGTGTTGAGTGACAGAACTGAACACCGCGCTTAGCCTAGACACCAGAGCGAAGAAATGGAAATATAAATTTAAGTAAATATTTAATCTCCTCGAGTGGGGATCTCACCCACAACCAGTCGATTTTACAGTCACACTTCGTCCCGCTGCGCCACGACTGGCCTCACTCACTCAGATATATATGTTCGTATGCTTGTCCACAAAGGTAACGGTAACTTAAAGTTATATCGAAATGATCCTTTGTGATTCAAAAATGATACGTGCCAATTTATGGAACAGTCCAAGTTTACTTAAAATTAGTACAGTAGTTTTAGTAACTCTTTCACATGTATGCAAAATTAAATATGTAAGTACATATAATGCGTAACATTCATTATTTTCTCGAGCAATATATTTTTTAGGATACATAATTGAGAATTGTCTGTAGAGTATGCCAACATGTCCTGAATTGGCTTGATGCCATATAAGCGGTGTCTTCCAATGGCCAAGACCTTTTCAGTTGAACTAAAAATTTAAATAAGATACGTGTATACATGCATTAACGATTTTAGCATCCTATATTTTGTAAAATTTTATAACGAAAAGAGAATCCTATATATTGTGAATTACATATTATTAAAGCTTCTTAGATTTAAAATGAAAATATTATTTGAAATCAGAACTCGTACTTTTTATTTTAATAACATCGAAATTAGACGATGATTTTTCTATGCTTCTAACCCAAAATGAATTTGAATGGTGATGGTGATTATCTTTTACGACATAAGCAGCCAATGAACTTTGACAGAAGTTTTCGGTGCGTTTTGGGAATCTAGTAAAGCAAGAATCTGTGAAAGCAAAATCTGCACTATGGCAAAACTAAGTTTTTAATAATATTATAATCATCTCAACAAAGTTTATTTTTGTATTCACGCTGTATCCTTCAAAACTTTGTGTGGTGAGTGTTTGAGCTCAACGCTGCGCAAAAAAATCTTATAGGAACGGGGAAAATAATAATAATTCACCCCCTCATGTGAAATTAGAACCCACAATCGGCACGTTTACAGCCACACGATGTGCCTAGTGTGTTTTTTGCTTTTTTTTTCTAAAATAAAAAAATATTTATATATTTTACCATATATTAATGTTGAAGCTGACATACATATAAAAATTGAATCAGTCTAAACTCGGTCAACTAGAAACCATGTATGTATGACATCACGTTCTATTCATCTGAATATTCGTTGTTCTAAGCCTTTACTGATTTCTGAGCTACGTCTGGTGAATACATAGTACGCTACGTGTTACAACGAAATTTCTCACTGATATATTTGTTATAGTTTCACGCTGTATCCCGCACGTATCAGGGTAGATAGACGGAACCTGGGAACCTAATGTTACGCCGGATTCTGGAGACATTGCTGATTGAGTGGCTCAATACCTCGCTTTACCAGAGCGAGGAAATGAAAATAGTATTAATTTTTTCATTTTCTAAAGCGGGAATCGCATCCACAACCTGTCGCGTCTACAGCCACACTCTTGTGCCTCTATGCCACGACTGGCCTCAATTTTATATAAAAACTAGTATACATAATAAAAAACAAGTAAAAATCGTTATATAGCAAATGTAGTGCAATTATCATTAATAATACGTAACTGTACAATAAAATTTTATAGATTCCATTAAGCTATAATCACCCATTTTAGATATAAGCTTTCATATTTGTATTGCCAGTAGTTATACTAAATAAATAAATAAATAGACTAGTATAAACACTAATATGTTAGCAGCCTGTTGTATAGAATAAGAGTTTTTTTTACGTCCAAATATTTTTTTTCAAGATCGAAATATTTTTTTTCTAACGTATTTTTTTTTCATACGTTTCTTATAACACAATAGGCAGAAGGAACTTAGTGTTAAGACACTCTGTTTACCACTTTGCGTTTAATTCTTTTAATAATATATTTTATTAATTGCGGAACTTAAAACAAACAAAAATAGAAAATAATTTATTTATGTCCCTGAGTAGGAATCGAACGAAAGTGAAACTACATAGCAAAAATATATATATTAACTACATATATATATATTTTACCGTACAAAAATAAAGATCTTAATGTGATTTGAAATAATTACTTTAAATTTAATTATTGTACATATTCACATTAAACTGCATAGTACTCTTTTTATTCGTAATAGTAAATTTAACAATATTTCTATTTCTAAAAAATATATTAATCGTAACCGATCCCAATTTTTCTATATTATAAGAGTTTTGCTCTTATAATATTTACTATATTCATAAAGTATTGAGGCCATTGTGGCGTAGTGGTTGTGGATTTGATACCAGTTTGGTGGAATTAATTATTTTCATTCGAATTAAGTTGCGTTACTCAATAAGCAATATCTCGTATTTGAAAGTAGAGTGGAGAAGGGAGTTTTTCAGCTTAATGCTGTATCCCGTACACAGTAGGATAGGCAGAGGGAACCTAGAGTTAAGACTTTCATTTCCTCGAGTGGGAATCGAACCCACAACCAGTCGTCATTTCCAATATTTTATTTTATTTATTTAGAGTTATAGATGGAGCTTACCCCAATATATAAGGTTTTTCAATATTTTCTTTAATCAATATCATATATTTTGTTTTTTAAAAAGTATTTTTTCTCTCCAAGAATAAGAAAAATCTTTTAACATACAAAAAAGCCGTTCAACATTTTATGAAAGTCTTTATTTGAAGATTTGCGGAGTATTCGACACAAGAATTCTTATATCCGTAGCTTTTACAAATTTCTCTCAAAGATATTGCTAAGGTAGAGTAAATCCTCTAGAGCGGCCGAATTTAGTGGATCTTTTTTGCCTTGTAAACGTATGAAAAGTAAGCTTTTTTGTGTTTTATATGAAAAATTTCAAATTTTTTATAAGTTATTATAATAAACAAATAATTGTATTACAGCAACAAAATAAATTAGCAGATTAGTAGGTTTAATCCCCATTTTGAGGAACATAATATTTAAATTTAAAGTTCTGAGTACCGGTATCCAAAACATAATCTTATTGAACGGAAGAAAATGGAAAAAAAATCTTATCAATAGGCCTTCTCAGCCCTTTTATTGTGGTGCATTAAATTAAAAAATAGCTGATTCTCTAAGGATATATTGTTTTACGAATACCGGACTGATTAGTTTTTCTTTCTTTTCTTATATATTGTAGAGGTGGTAGAAAATATATTATTATAAGCTACAATGAAAATCAGGTAATTGCTTAGTAAAAGGTATATAAATTTTATGAAAATAGTAAAAGGTATAAAAATTATATGAAAATAATAATTTATTATGCAGGCATTTCGTGAGAAACGCTATGAACATATATTCAATCATTAACATATGGTAAGACCTATAATATGAATCATTGAAATAAAAAATGGTTTTAAAATTAATTACAGAAATATTATATTTGCATACATCGTAATTTTAGCTTTACATTGTGTCTCGTACACAGAAAGGTAGGTAGAGGGAACTTGAGAATAGGAACCTAGTGTTAAGACATTCCGTCCTCACTTCCTCATACACACTTCTATTTCCCACTTTCCGCCGAATCCTGGAAGCATTGCGTGTTTATTGGCGGAACTCAGCGCCGCGCCTTGCCTCGTTACCAGAGCTAGAAAATGAAAATATGAAACGCGTTTTCCCGAGTGGAAATCTAACCCACAACATATCGCGTATACAGACGCTGGCCTGTGCTTCTGCTCTATGACTGGCTGGAAAATATATGATTCAGAAATAACATTTTAAAATTACGTTTAAAATCACGAGAATTTATTTCAAGCTGAGTAATACACATACTTATTTCTTTATATTAAAGCATGACATCGCCGTACTCATTGAGTAATACATATACTTATTTCTTTACGTTGAAGCAAATGGCGTCACTGTTCTAATTTTTTTTTAGTTATATGCCTTTTACAAAATAAAACAAACCAATCGCGAATCGTATTAGCCTACGAACGATTCCGTAGCCGTAAATAAAGGCATATATTACCTTCACCGCGGTTATATTACTCTTTCTTCTTGACTTCTAAAAGGAGGAAGTTCTCACTTCGACTTACATATGTGTTTAAGCACGAAATCGATTTGGTTCAAAGCAATTTTTGTTTGAAATTTTCGTTGAATTCTATTATTAAATGACTAGCGGCTCGCCCACGGCTTCGCCCGCTTAAAATACATGATTACTGATTTAATAAGCACAATCGATTGACAACTATAATGACTTCTAATATGATTTTTTTTACGACATTATCGTCAAAGAATTTTTGATTGTTTTAAATAAAAAATACGACCATTGTTGATATTTGATATTTATAAAATATACATAAAGCTAATTATGTATTACACGTATATATTTTTTTAACTTTATGTTCTTTT
>JAATLQ010035136.1:8042-26934 GCA_013421005.1 Heliconius erato x Heliconius himera
TTTAGTGGGTAAAAATCCTACATAATCTGATCTTCCCCAAGCATTGGATATCTTTTGAAGATTTCCCCTGCGAAAAAAAAAAAAAAAAAAAAGGGGAGAGGTGGCATGAAAGAGCCAGTTTACTAAACGAAGCAAAAAAATATACTTTTGATTAAAAAAATTCAGTTTTTTTTTCTCTCAAATTCATATAATATCATATTATAATAGCCTACAAAATAAGCTTTAAATACAATAAAAAAGCAATAAAATATTCATTTTAAAAAATGTGTCATTTGGCTCTTTCATAATATTTCGGTATTGAAAGAGCCACCAAAAGTTATGAAAGAGACAGTCTTATATTATGAGATGTAATAGTGAAATTTATGTTAAATAATAACAATGCACTATTAAATAAAAACAATTTAATAATCCTTATTAAAAAGTAATGTTTTTTTAAATTATATTAGTCATTTTAAGTAAATAATTCTAACAATCTCATATTATTTAAACCAATCATATTATATTATTTTATTTATATATATTTTTTTTAATTTTAGAGGCGGATAGTTCTTTTATTAATAAAAATCACGAAAATTAAACTAAATAATAAATTAATAATATCTTCTCAAAAACAACATACTTAAATTATGAGATCTTTTTTTAAAAATATTGCTCCATGCAATCATCACTATTTTTATTTGTATTGGACTTTGTTTTGCTTCAATCTACCTTTTTTTTTTACTTCAGCCAATATGATAGAATCAGACGAATTCAGGTCTGAATTTTCTTGGTTTATTTTCGATTTTCGATTAAGGATTTTTATCGACAGTTTTGTAGCCAATCATCACTCGCAATTTCAATTTCTTTCCGCTTATCTAGGCAGATACCTTTGGCCATAGCATAATCAAATGCCAGCTTCTTAGCTTGATATCTTGATAAGCACATTTTGAAGCAGTCTTTAAATAATCCGCAAGCATATTCTACTGATCTTTTGTGAAAATACGTTTATTTCCTATATTAAAACAGTGTTGATAAAATGATTTACCTAAACCTTTACTTTTTAAACTATTTTAGCTAAATATGCTCTCACTATACTCGTATTTAAGGCAAGTGCAGTTTTGTTTATGGACTGACCTTTCTCTGAAATTTAACTAACTGCTTCTTCAATTACCGATTTTTCGTTTTTTGGGATCAGACTTCTCCATATTGAAATATCAGTAGCAAATTATTTAATAATGTTTATTAAGAATGTATATTTATTATAATTAAAATTAATTTAAAAAAAATCTAATTCGGGGTCATGAAAGAGCCGGTTATGAAAGAGCCATCTCTTTCAAGGCCCACCCGGCTCTTTCATAACTTATTCTTTATAAAAATATAACCTTCAAAATCACAACGATATCAAAACTTTTGAAATTCAGTTTTAATCCAGTTACAACGCCAAATATATGCATAAACTCGATCCACAATCCAAGTACCTATATTT
Source organism: Heliconius erato x Heliconius himera (assembly GCA_013421005.1). Taxonomy (NCBI): domain Eukaryota; kingdom Metazoa; phylum Arthropoda; class Insecta; order Lepidoptera; family Nymphalidae; genus Heliconius; species Heliconius erato x Heliconius himera. Next base: position 9,508 of record JAATLQ010035136.1, read on the forward strand.
GTTTACAAAGAAATACTAAAAAACAACTCAAATAAGGTAAAAAAGTTACTTTTGAGAGCCAAAAACTTCAACTCGACATATCGGCGTCCGTTGGTTGCGAAGATGTGTAAAATTTTTGTGGGTGATGGGAAATCAGTGTTGCCATTTAAAAATAAAATATTCTATCGAGTCCGATCCTAAACTACTATAATATTGCAGGTGGCTCTTTCAAAACCTGGCTCTTTCATGCCACTTCTCCCCTAACACCCTTGTGCCCCAGCGCCACGACGGCCTCTTATATCTATATAATTGAGCATATTTAATATGAATAGTATTTTTTTTGGTTAATAGATAGTTACTACAGCATATGCGGAGAAAGCAAATTTTTAATTCTTATACCTTTTGAAAAACTACTAACATTCTTATAGTTAATAAATAATTTTTTCAAATTATGAAATCTGTTGAGGCCAGTCGTGGCGTAGCGGCACAAAGTGTGACTGTAAAACCGACTAGTTGTGTGTGTGAATATGGATACAGCGTGAAGTTGATTTTATGTCCTTGTCAATTAGTGAAAATGTTAGTATGCACAATAATACCTAATGTTTCAAGTTTTATATAGGACAACCATTATCTTGAGAAGCTCACTTAAAATCCTGAACGTGACTTTAAACAACGAATTACAAAGTAAAAAATAATTTCACATAAAGTAAAACGTACTTTGATTTTGTATAAAAAATAATAAAAAAAATATTTTATACCTATTTTGAAAACTGCGTTACGACTGGCCGCTACAAAACAGCATAAAGATATTCTTTTATTAAGGTTGTGGAGGCGCAGTGGTGCAACGGCTTTAAATGCGACGGTTGTGAGTACGATTCCCATTTGAGAGAGTGAATGATTTAATATTTTATTGCTTGAAGAAATTGGCGAAAGGCGGAGAAAGAAGTGTCTTGACACTAATTTCACATATTCTCTCTGAAAAAAAAAGAAAAAAAGGTGAATTTATAAAAAAAAGCATTGGTTCTCCTAAGGGGAGATCAATCCCACGACCACTGTGTCATATTTAAAATGTAGTATTTTTTCCTTAATATATCTACATATATACTATAAACATTGCAATTTCTTGTATAAAAATACCGACTTTAACGTAAATAAATAATTTGAAGAAATTTCATTTACGGTTATAAATTCTCAAATACTCTTTTGAATTTCTTACAAAGAGAACATTTTCGCGTTAAACGCTTAACGTCACGAATGTTACTTTACAAAATATGCGACAAAAAGCAACAGTAAAATTAAGCTTAAGAAATAGAATACTTCCCATTCTTTCCATTTTTTATAGAAAGGACATGGTAAAAGGGCGTATGAGTCACGGGCTTATGTAATTTATGTATGTATGTTGTGTGTGAATTTTGACAAACACCTATATACCTCCTCACTAGAGCGGAAATGAAAGTTATCCTTTTTCTCGTTTAAATTAGTAAGAATCGAACTCACAACAGTTGTGTTATAGCTAGATATTGAGCTGTTGCGCCAAGATAGTTTCTTCGTGTTGTTTTTGTTAGCCTCACACTGTACCCCACATATAGCAATTTAGGCAGAAGGAATATGATGCTTATTGCCCAATATTAATAACCTATCTCCAACGTCAATCTTAGATTGTTTCATATATCTATCCTATCTAGAGATATTACATATTGAATGGCTTAACTCAATGCCACGTTTTGTCTGCTTAACAGGTTATTGTTAAATGCCGTGCACCACCACGACCTCTTCATATATTTATTAAGAAAAAGAAAGAAATAAAAATTAAAAAGTACTGTCGTCTTCAAAGAAATAAATATATTTTAAATAAATAATTCCCAGAAATAATTCTCTCCAAACTTTGTTTTCAAGTCTGACCAACTGAAATGTAAAGCGTAAAGTTCTATTATGCAAAAATATATACAAATTAAATGGTTGAACTTACATAGATCCTGACATAGTCTAATAGTAAAATATAAATATTTTAACCAAATATACTTCCCAGATTGGAAATTGAACCCACGACTATAGCGTGGACATTCAGAAACAGTTTTGCTGCATAGGTATAAACCTACGTAAATATAATATTATGTTAACAACTCTTAAAATCCAATTTTTACTACAAAAAAAAATATAATTCACAACTATAATTTATATAAAATAAAAGATAATGTTTCAAATTAAAAAATACTTGTCTTGCACGTCCAATTTGAGAGGCGGTCTGCTAATGAGGTCGGTCCTGGCGCGAGCGCCGTGAAATCCGTAAATGTTGTATTCAAATATCCCCTACTACTGTATTTTTAATGGTTTATTTTTTTTATAGTGATCATAATAATAATAAACTCTTTATTGAACATCCATAAAAGAAATACAAAAATACAAATATAAGAATATGTACCTTATTGCTGAAATAGCAATGTCTCCCAGGCAATCTTTAGCCTTTAGACCAGTATTTCCCAACGTGGGGCCCACAATTTGATATTTACTATGGGGGGCTTTTTAACGCATATGCAACGCATAGGTGTAGTCGGTCATCGGTGCCAAATTTAACAAAAAAAGGCAAATTCTTAAATAATTGCCGTAAATAATCATTAGGTATAATTTCGTTTGACGTGATCAAAATATCAACTGGGTGATTGGAGTCTTCAAGGAGACTACGGGCTCATCGCAACGTAGTGTTTCACATCATTCAGTTGTTGTTAATTTGATATGAGCGTCCGTCAAAACTGTTGTAATAGTACGTTGATTCATTTATTTTTATTATTTTTTTTATCAGCTTTACACTGTATCCCGCACACAGCAGGGTAGGCAGAGGGAACCTAGTGTTAAGACACTCCGTTCCCCACTTTCTGCCGAATTCTGGAGGCATTTCGTGTTGAGTGGCAGAACTTAACGCCGCGCTTAAGCGCGAGGTTAATCTCGACACCAGAGCGAAGAAATGAAAATATAAATTTAAGTAAATATTTCATCTCCTAGAGTGGGGATCGAACCCACAACCAGTCGGTTTTGCACTCACACCTCGTGCCGCTGCGCCACGGCTGGCCTCGTCATATATTATATAGATATAATTGATAAGTATTTGTTTTCATTTTTTTTTTAAATAGGGGGGCATTAAAATTTTTAGAAAGGTTAAGGTGGGGCATGGCATAAAAAAGATTGGGAAACACTGCTTTAGACCAAGCTGCGAGCGGGTCGCTGGTGACAAGTAAAATGAAACAAGTAGTAGTGGTGCAGTTACCACAAACCGCAGTCCAACGGACAAGATGCAAGTTCGTTATTCAGTTTTGATATCCGATACTTTAGGAGCATGTTGCCTTTACTAAGACTTGAAAATATTTGAATATGATTTATTTACCATATTTCTATAGGTATATATGTATTTTTCATATATCTCTAACATCATATAGAGTGGAGTCCTACTCAGTAAAACAATTATTTTAATTTCTTTGCTGTGGTAACAAGATAAAGCGCGGCGTTGAGTTCTGCTACTTTACAGTCAATGACATGACATTTGGGCAGTGTGTTGGGAACAAAGTGAACATTAGGTTCCTCTACCTATCACGCTATTTGTAGTATACAGCGTGATGTTAAAAAAATAGGATACCCGAGTTCCGTCCACTTTTAGACTTGGTGTTTGTTTTTAATTTTAGCACTATGTTGTCTCCGCTCCTAAGAACGGAGATCTTGTAAAAATATTTAAAAAATATATATAAATCAAAATAATATTATACATATGAAGATAAATCAACACTTAAGAAATTGACATTAATATTTTCATTTCCTCGCCCTGCTGACGAGGCAAAGCACCGCGTTTCGCTACTTAACACTCAATGTTTCTAGAATTTGGCGAAAAGTATCAAACGGAAATGTCTTAAAGGCTACTGCATTTAGTTGCCTTTAAGACACTTCCGTTTGAGGTTCCGTTCAGTGTTAAGACATTTCTTAACACTAGCTTCCCAGGTTTCCTCTGTCTATACTGATTTATGCGGAAAAATCTAAACCAAAAAGTGAGTTTTAACGCAAAGGTAATCTAGTGCTCTAACACTCCGTTCTCCGTTCTCATTTTACGCTGGAATTTAAGACATTAAATCTCTCATCAAGTAATGAGTTGAATGATTAATGTCTTGGAGTTAAGGTCTTCTCTAACGTTAAAAAAACCGGTTAAGTGCGAGTCGAACTCACCCACCGAGATTTCTCTACCAATTTCAGGATTGGAGGTCAACGAGAAGTACAACTTATAAGTTTCCGAGTCAAAATTCGAACCATATACTCGTACTCAGATCTAGTGCCCCTTGATTTCCTTAAAAAATATATATATATATAGAATATAGAATGAGGTTTCTTTTTTTAGGAAATCAACATTTTGACAGACGAAAAGGGGGACAACAAAATGATAGGATTCATTTTTTTTACCCGTCTTTCCGTCTGTAAGGGTTTCTTTTTCACCTTATTTCACTAAAATTTTCACTTAAAAATCAAATGAAACTAAATATTCTTTTAAAATGGGCTGCGTTTCCACAAAGTTACTTCAGAAGTCATTGTGATTCACGGTACATTTAATTCATTCGAGTAAAATCACCCGTTCAGGTGATGAAAACGGTGGAGCGACAAATTGAGCGAGCCCCGTGGGGGTTGAAATTGCAAAAATGGGGTTTGTGTGAGCTGATTTTAAGCAGAATTGTGTCAAAATGTAGCATCTATTGGGCTTGTGTTTATATTATTTTTAATTTATTTATATGAGGCCGGTCGTGGCGCAGCGGCACAAAGTGTGACTGTAAAACCGACTGGTTGTGGGTTCGATCCCCACTGGAAAAGATGAAATATTTACTTAAATTTATATCTCCATTTCTTGGCTCTGGTGTCGAGGCAAAGCGCGGCGTTGAGTTCTGCCACTTAACACGCATTGCCTTTAGAATTCGGCAGAAAGTGGGAAACGGAGTGTCTTTCACTGGGTTTTCTCTACCTACTGTGTGCGGGATACAGCATGAAGCTGATTTATTTATATAATTTGTGCATATTCTCCACGTTTTATTAGTTTAAATGTATTGTGGAACCAAATTATAGGGAATATTGCCATATTAATGTTATGGGTTTCATTTTTATGGCTCCAGTGTTTTTTGTAGCTTAGTGTCAATGTGGTACGAAGTACAAATATTCTATTGATACAGTTGTGTGTTTCAAAAATTGAAAGCAAAAGCTATTGAGGCCTGTTGTGGCGTAGGTACTGTGTCAATCTAATCTAATACGCGATATGTTGTGCGTTCGATTTCCACTCTACGAAATTAAATAATTAATAATTCAATTTTCTTCGCTTTCTATAGTTTTATAAATCGTTGCACGCCGGTTGCACGCACAAAAAAGCATGACTCATTGTCACGTTCCGTCTGAACCGCGCGTGTGAGCGCGGAACAAACGGTAGAAGCAAAATCAGCCTAAACATCGGGCTTGTGACGGATAAAAAAAAATCGATTATTGAGTGCAAATATGTTAACTTAGCTTCACGTTGTATCTTAGGGGGTAGTCAGAGAAAACGGAGAGTCAAACGCTACGTTCTCTACATACCTATTTCGCCTCGTCGACATCTTCATACATGCTACTGCAGGGTGTGCCCTCCGGGCGGTCCTCACGGTTGTTACGTGACCTGCCTCCAGAGTATCTTTGATACTGTATTTTCGAAGATCAACCGAGGTCTCCTCCTGCCTTTCTTAAAAATAAATGTTAATTTATCGAAAAAAAAAACAATTAACACTTTGTATTGTATAAAATAAATATAATTCAGTAATAATAATTCAATTCTATTTATAAAAGTATGTCATTTTTCATTATCTTCTGTAGACCGACTTCACATGAAACCAATATATTTTTTGTAAATCAGTTATAGCAAAAAATCATCAAAATTTTATATAAAATGAAAATAACGTAATAGTAAAAATATAATAACTTTTTGAATCTTCAGAAATTATAGCGAAACGAATCGCACATACCTCTATTTTTGAATTTCAAAAAAAAAATCCGAAACAAAGTAGGTATGCACGCTCCCACTTAAATCTCTCTGAATTTTCGAGACGCATAAGATTATCTTAAAATGTTTATTCAAGTATTCGCTTTATAAAACTGCATACTTTTAAAATTCTTCCACTAAAGCACTTAAACTAGCATGTTTCTTAATACACAAAATGTTCGTAGCTTTTTAGAACTTTTGAAGGATTTGTATTATTTTCAATTTTTAAGGCCATCGTGGCGTAGCGGTAGTTCATCTGAATGTAAGCGCTACGGTTGTGAGTTCGATTCTCACTTGTTAGAATACAATATTTTAATTTCCCTGCCAGTTACCAGAGTAACAATAGAAAGCGCGGTGTTGAGTTACGCCAATGTCTAAGAAGTTGGGCGGAAAGTAAACAACGGAGCGTCGTAATAATAGGTTCCCTTTACCCATCCTCCTATGCTGAAAAAAACGTGAAGGTGTGGGTTTAATAGCTGATTGGGGTGAGGATGACATTATTGAAATTATTTTCTTTTCTCTGTATGGTAAACAAAAGCACAGCGTTGAGTTCCACTATTCAATATTTCGAATAAAATCGCAGAAAGTAAAGAATAGCGGGATAAAACGTGAAGCTGTAAAAAGAAAAGAAAATTTTACGTTCTCATACAAAATATATTTAGTTCTTCTATTTAAAATTTGAAACAATCAAAACGACAACGTTCCATATACTGTATTTCATTTTATGATACGCATAAAATATTTTATAGTTACATCCCAAGCATTATGTTTCTCTGAAATAGTTTTCCTATAGATTTTTTATATGAATAAAATATTTTATAGTCGTTTTAGTGACGCTGTCGTGGCACTGTGGAGATCTGCTTGACTAATACCATAAGAAATACCGTATAAGTCCAGTCCAGTCCAGTCAAGTTTTCAGTTTTACGCTGTAGCAGGAGAGGCAGAAAGAGAGCCTAGTCTATTAGATACATCGGTTCCCCCCCTGAATTCTGGAGGTATTCTGCTTGTTGAGTGGTGGAACTCAACTCTCTTATTTCATTCATTCCTATTGATAAGACAAATTACAGTGTAGAGAACCAAACGTGCAAAATCTTCAAAAAAAAAAGTGTAACGCGGAGTGCGGAGTATCTCTACACTATTCTATTTATTTTACCCTACATACATATACGGGAAGTATAAAAAGCATTTAGATTTTTTTTCCGGAATTGCATAATAGCATAGGGAACTTAGTGTTAAATCACACTCTGTGTCTCACTTTCCGCCGTATTTTTCGAAACATTGGGTGGTTTAATAGCGGAAGCGGAACTCAACACCGCGATTTTTCTTATGAGAATGGAGAAATGAAAATGTTGAAATATAATCATTAATTTGTTATTATTATAAGGGGTAATTTAATATACTTATTTCATATTCTATACATAAATAAAGGAGGCGTATAGTAGTCTGCCTCTAAGCTGCGTTACGTGACTAGCTCTCAGTTTATAATGATATTATACTAGCTGACTGTTCTCTGAAGTATTACCTTGTATAATAAGTAAGGTATATAAGCTTATAATATTATTTACTTAACATAGTAACCTAGTATAAATTGTAAAATGGTTGTATTTAATGCAGAGGTTTCGAATTCAAATTCTACTTATTTGTTTTCTTACTTTTTGCAAAATTTAATAATGTGACAAATACATGAGACCACTCGTGGCGCAGTGACACAAACTGTGACTGTAAACGCGACTGGTTGTGGGTTCAAACCCCATTTGAAGAAATGAAATATTTATTTAAATTTATATTTCCATATCTTCGCTCTGATGTCTGTCGAGGCACTCAACACGCAATGCCTCTAAAATTTGGCAGAGAGTGGGTAACGGAGTGTCTTAACATTAGGTTCCCTCTGCCTACTCTGCTGTGTGCGGGGTACAGCGTGAAGCTGTTTTTTTTTATAAATATACATTTTCTTATCTTCACGCTGTATCTCCCAAATAGCGGAATAGGTAGATGGAACATATTGTTAAGACGGTTCCCACGCACCGCTCAGTTTTCGTGACATTGTGTGCTTAGTGGCGGAACTCAACGCTGCGCTTTATCTTCTTGTCCAAACTCATTAGTATATATAGAGTATGAGAATAATTCATGGCTCCGTGTGCGGTTCGAACTCAAAACCGTCGCAAATACATTCAAATGAACCTCAATGAGGATGTTAATACGAAAATTAATATAAACTAAGTATATTTTCGCCACTCAAAGTCGAAGTGGAAAAGGGAGTGTCTCAACATTATATTAAAAAAAAAACTGAAGATAAAAAAAAACTAATATAACAGGCAAAGTGGCAGTTAACCCCTAGTTAAGCTATAATTGTAATCTATTATAATCAACCCTACAAGGGTAAAACTGAGGGTTGTCGAGTGCGTTTCATCATGCCCCAGTTAGCACTGAAATACGAGCGTAAATGTTTTTTAACTGGAAAACTTTATTCAATTGTTTGAAATGTTTGTACTGCTAGTACGTATGTATGTGGGTACTTAGAGAATCTAGAAATTAATTAAAATGATATTTCTTTTATTTCATCTTGAATTCCGTTCTCAACACGCAATGTCTCGAACATCGGGCGGTGGGGAACGGAGAACGGGAAAGGTTCAACACGAGGTTCCTTCTGCCTACCTTCTTATATGCGGGGTACAGCGAGAAGATAAAAAAAACACGTCAAACTTTAGTAATTCAATTTAGCTTAATTTGTGATAGTAACATGCGCTTGTCTTAAACGATATTTTTACGGGGATTCCTACGACACTGTACATATGACGCTAGTTGCCTTGAACGTGTGTTAATGTTTATAATTATTCTATTTATGTTAATTTAATATAACAGAGGCCAGTCGTGGCGCAGTGGCACGAGGTGTGACTGTGAAACCGACTGGTTGTGGGTTCGATCCCCACTCGAGGAGATGAAATATTTACTTAAATGTATGTTTCCATTTCTTCGCTCTGGTGTCGAGGCTAAGCGAGGCGTTGAGTTCTGCCACTCAACACGCAATGCCTCCAGAATTCGGCAGAAAGTGGGGAATGGAGTGTCTTCACACTAGATTCCCTCTGCCTACCCTGCTGTGTGCGGGATACAGCGTGAAGCTGATAATACAACATACTATATCTACGGTTATTGAATAAAAAATTATCCGTTTCCATATCGTTAAGAAAATTGTTGTAAATTGAGTTGAATAGACGTCAGTCGTGGCGCAGTGGCACAAGCATGCATCTCATCATATAAACGCGTAGGTTATGGTTTCTATTCCCACTCGGGGAACTTCTGGTAACGAGGCAAAGTGCATTACTAGATCCACCACTCAACATGCTATGCCACAACGATTCTGGAAAGTGGAGAAAAGAAGAGTCTTATCGGAAACGGTCTGCCTACCCCGTTATTTGTGGGATACAAATAAAACTCAAATAAACTGAAAATATTATATTAATTATATCAGAAATTTCATTAAGATTGAAGTTTCTATAATATTTTTTAGCTTCTAGCTGTATCCAATCTACAGCAGATTAGAAGGTACGCAGATCGAGGAGTCCGACCCCAACTTTTTCAACACATTACGTGTTAATTGACGGAACTCAACGCACTTTGCACGCACCAATCCTTAATCGAACCCACAGGCGTCGCGTTTACAGTCACCCATTGTGCTACTGCATCGCGGCAGCTTCTTTATTAAAAACATTCAAAATAAAATAACATAACATAATTAAATAACAATAAATATATTTTTATCGTCAAAATATTAAAGTAAATAAAGGAAAATTCAGTTTGGTTTCTTTGTACGCGGTTAAAAACCTGCGGTATTATCCCTTGTGAACAATAAGGAATATTATTTTGATATTAGAGGAAAATATAACAAACGAAATGTATTTGTGTAAATTATGACTAATATATCTGCGATATCCTTTTATGAATGTCAGTAGTAGATTCTTTTATTGTTTACGAATTATATACAAAAGATGGTTAAAAAAAAATCTTTGGCGTTTATTTTTTCATATAAATACATTACTATTAAACTATATAATATTATATTATCTTGTTCTGTACATTATGCTTTTATACGAGTATTTTTGGTTTGATAAAAAATCAAACATCATATCCATCAGTAGAAAAATAGTACACTCCAGTCGCATTCATCGGGTTCCAGAATCCTGCTATCGTCACCTCATTACCAGAACATCGTCCATTCTTGAACATTTTGTAGTTATCACATTTCCGAGCCAAATACCAATTCGGATTATCAACAGTGGCTGCCCAGATATCTATACAAGCCCTATGGCTGCACTTCGCTGCTTTCGAAGAATCAAAAATTCCTGGCACCAAAGGTGTTTTACAGTTAGGTTGGCTTTGGCCGTTTTTGTTCACGAAAAAATCGATATCCGCCAAAACACTAGAGGTTCCCAAACCACCTGCGTTACAATGATACACTTCCACATATTCGGCTACACCAGATCGTATTTGTTCCTTGATAAAACTCTTGGAGAAACAAGGACCGGCTGGATCTAAAGCGGTAATCCTAGATATTTTTTTGCCTGTATTAGCTATGAAAATTTCGCCCGCGTGACCCAAAATTTGGGAACCCAAACTATGGCCGATAGCGTGGATATTCTTAGGAGATATACCACCTTCGGACAATCCTGTTAGAAATTGGGCGACCGCACGTCCTATGTAATAGACGTATTTGACGGAACGCTCATAGCTTTTTATATTGCCATCATTATCATTTGTATATGGGGAATGATCGAAAATAATTAGATAACTATTGGGATAGTTTCGAAATGCGTCTCTTATACGATCTTCTGTTCTTTTGTTAATATTAGATTTGAATCCGCCAATAAAAACTATGAATTTCTTAACTTTATCGAGTTCAGGCAAAGCGAGGATTCCTTTTGCGGCGTTATCTATAGGGAAGTATTCCGCCTCGTCTCTTGGGAAGTTATAAAAATATACGCCGATGCCGCTGACATCCAAGTTTAGAGTCCTGTCATGTACACCTGCGAAAGAAAATGTATATGAATATTTATTTTTATTTCGTATTCAATATGACGATATTTTTGATCATTGTGGTATCGTTATGAGTTTGGTAGGATCCAGTAGTTGTGGGTTCAATTTCATTTAAAAATAATTAATATAGGGAATATAGATCTTGTTGAGAAATCTATTTTTGTTGTGATTGGCAAAGCGGCATTGCGTGCCGCCACTCAATCAAAATAATAAAAATTATTATTTTATTTTTTTTGATTCTATTAAAAAAAAACAAAATGAATTAAAATAAAAAAAATAATTATGTATCTATATTAAAACAAGTCATTACAGTAAATACTTTATATATGTATATGGTAAAGATTTAGCTTTTGTCCGTGACATCTATTTCTTTTAAATTGATTTCATAGTAAGCGAAAACTAATATTAAATCTAGAGTAAATCAAGAAACTGATTCCTGTAAAAAAAATGATGCATAAGTCTAATTCTATAAATATTACCGTAGGTAAGCGTAAGATATAGTAGGCAGATGAAACCGAACCCAATAAAACGAACCCACTACTATAATCTTTATCCAGTATCCCAAACACAGCAGGGTAGGCAGAGGGAACCAAGTGTTAAGACGCTCCATTCCCCACTTTCTGCCGAATTCTGGAGGCATTGCGTGTTGAGTGGCAGAACTCAACGCCGCGAAGAAAGCTACTATTTCGTCATAATTTTATGTTTACACAATGCTATTAAAATATATATAAAACACACTACACGACTGACTATACAATAATCTAGATCGCGACAAGCACTTCGTTGAGTACGTATACAAACATACGAGACAAACAAATAGCGACCTAGAAAGTATATTAAACAGAAGATGTGTTTCATAACTTTGTTTAATTAAAATTATTAAAAAGTTGCCCCATTGACGCCATCGTGGCGTAGAGGTGCAGTGGGTTCGCGTTCTAACTTAATGGAACGAATTATTTTTATTTCCTCGCTCTGGTAACGAGATAAAGCGCGGCGTTGAGCTCCGCCACTCAGCAAGCAATGATCCGAAAAATAGTAAAAATTTTGCCACTCTTTTCATTTTGTCAATATTACGTACATGATTTCTGATTAATTAAATATCGATAAGACTGTGTACTTTAAATATTTAGTCATTAATATAATGTAAATAGAATTTATATATATTAATAGAAATTTCCTAAAAATAAATAGTTTTAAAATTAAGTTTTAAGTCTTATTAGACTGTAACTATTGTTACATAAAAGTAATAAATAATTGAATATTACTCTCCAATTGTTTTTTATTTTATTTATATTTAATTATAAATATCTGTCTGTCAGTCTTTCTATTTGTTCGTGCTAATCTCCAAAACGTATAACCTCCTTCGTGTTTTCTCCACACAACGTGACATTGGGCAAGTGATATATGCTCTACTGGCACGCTCGGAATACCATAATCAAAGAACCATACACCATACCATACCATCTCCGAAACAGTTAAACCGATTTTTATGGAAACAGAGGTGTTGTAAATGGTTGTTAAGCAATGTATTTAGCTAATTTTTATTTGGGAAAACATGGTTAACATGTGAAATTCGCGTTTTAGACCTACCGCCTATCTAGGTAGATGTAAAATAACTAAACATTTTTCAATTTATCATGACTATTTTTGCTAGGAAAATCTAATAAAAATCCATAAAATAAAAATGTATCTAATTGTAATTTTTGTCACTATCCCTACTTAGGCAACGCGTGGCGTTGAGTTACGTTATTCAACTTACAATGACATAATATGCGGGATAAAGTGTGAAGCTGAAAAAAAAAGGAAATCAGATTATCAATAGACTACCATTTCTATTGTGTACCAATACAAATACACAAGGTCATTCGTATTTCATTATTTACACCGTACAACCTTTGTATACTAAAATGAATACATATAAATATTGAAAAGATATTATATTGAATTAAATGCTGTTTTCGCTCTGGTGACGAAGCAAAGCGCGGCGTTAAGCTCTGTCATTCCACACGCTATGCCGCGAGAATCCGGTGGATTGTGAGCAATGGAAACGGAATGTCTTAACATTACGTTCCCAGGTTCCTTCTGTGTGTTCTAGTATGTGCGGGATACAGCGTGAAGTTAAAAAAATCATGTGTTACATGTTTTTTTCACTTAGCGGAAACAAAAAACCTAGTGACAAGACACTCCGTACTTAGAAGTCATCGTCAAACTTTGAGTTACCAGGGTGACGAAATGAAAAAAAAAGGACAAGACTGGACTGGACAAAATTGATATATTTAATATTAATTTTGGACAAAATTAATACATTTAATATTAATTTTGTCCAGTTGAGATTGTACTCGCTACGATTGAGTTAGTAGACCGACACTATCCCACTACACCACGACGGCCTGTGTCTGTTTAATAGTTTTTTTTTATAAATAATATCCTTATAGTAATAATACAACGATAATTACAAATTGTTACTCACGATGGCAATATCAGATTTTGTCAATTTAAAATATATTATATTTATCTGTTCTTTTAATTATATGAGGCTAGTCGTGGGTCAGAAAAAACCCTAAAGGTTGTGGGTTCGATTCCCGATTGAGGAAATTAAATGCCTTTAAAATTTGGCGAAAAGTGGGGAACAAAAGTGTCTTGATAGCAAAGTAGTGTCTTAACACTAGCTTCCCAGGTTCCTTCTGTCTTACCCTATTTTGTATGGGATACAGCGTAGAGGTAAGGAGAATATATAGAAAAGTTTTGGATTAAAAAATAACTTACACATCTATAATTAAATAAAAAAACAATAGTTACTACATTAAAATTTGCTTGAATGTTCTTTTAATTGCGCGAAAGGCAGAGAGTAAATGACTCTCTTCTCTACTTATCATCAAAATTTAAACGTCGTTTTATTATGCCATTGATTGACTATTTTATTGTTAGTGGTGAATATTTTAAAATAAAAAAAAATACGAAACCACAAATTTATCTTATCTTGTGTATAATAGCTATCATATTTTTATCACATCTCAATTTACCTTAGTTATCATATATATAGTGTATACATACAAAATAAGATGTGACTAATGACCTTAAACACTTTATTTACAACGAATATTGAAAAATAATATCCAGAACATTTAAGAATTGGTATGTGAAAGTAAATATTAAATGAAAACAATTACAGTAAATTTAAAATGTCTACCACAGCTGAGGAATAAATATTAAGAAATACGGATTAAAAAGAATAATATTGATAATAATTAAATAACGTGATGGACTCAGATGTAAAAGTAAAGACAACAACACCATATAAAAATTATTGAAGTTAAAATATTATAAGAATTTAACATCTTATTTAATAAGCACAATTTAAAAAGTGATAAAATATAAGAAATATACGTACATTTTATTAATTTCGAATTAAGCGCCAATTGAAAAGGTCCATATTTTTCTAAATCACCTCGACCCCAAGCAGTAGCATATTTAAATAAAAATAAAAACACACAAATTATTAACTTCATTTCTCAATTTAATTAATGACTTATTTTATGAATTTTTAATAAATAAGATAAAATAATTCTTTGAATTTATTTTAATAATTTTGAAGTGTTTTTTAATTTGACAATAAAAAGCGCGGGAATATGGTAAACGAAAATAAAGATTAGTGTCGTCTCTTGCGCGTGATCTGAATTACTGAGTGTGAATAAGAATAAACGCTTATTCGTAAGTGACATCACTAAATGAAAAATCGATTATTTCATATCGATTTTAAATTGTAGCCATTAATTTGCTATTACTGGTTTAAAGATTAACAAATTAGTAATTAAATAATAGATAAATAATAGATTTTTTATCTTTTAGTTGCTATTGGGTGTTTTGTAATTTTATTTATTTTATCTTAATGTTATAATTTATAAATGAGGTACAATTAAATTCATTCTTAAATTTATAAAATGATTAAATTAAATCTCAATTTGACTTGTATTTTAGAAATCAAAAAAATTGTTACATGTACTTTAATTTTTTCAGTGATAAATTATTATAGTATTATAAAAAAATCGATACAGATTTAGTCGATTGTTGTAGTGTACTCAACATTGCTTCATTCGGTTCATTGTCAAACGTAATGAGATTGGTAAGTGACGTAATTGTAAAGTGCTCACGCTTCATTAAATGTTTAAGGCTTGATTTACAATGGGACAAATAAATGTTTCAATATTTATTGTAATATTTTTTTATCTTAAATTAGATACTATCGTTTCTGTAAGAAATGGAGACAATATTTTAAATTTAGACTTTTTGCTTCGAGTGGAAATCGAACACACAATTATTACTGATTAAATAATTTAGGTGATTTCTATTTATACTAATATAAAAGTCGTATTAAGAGGGAATCTATTGCTAAGACACTCCGTTGCCCATTCTCCGGCCAAATTACGATGCGTTTTAAATATTGAAATTCAACACCGCGCTTTGTCTTGTTACCAGAGAGACGAAATAAAAATAATTTACAGTTATTGTAGAATTCTATTTTTAATTAATCTGTTCAAGTTATTACACGTCATTAAAATAAATTTATTATTAATTTCCTCATATATAAATACGTATAAAAAACTAATCCGTATGCATACGTATATTTACCTCTATATCGTTAAGATGTGAGCTTGCATTGTTGTGAGCAGAGTCATAGTCTTTGATATTTAAATTAGTGTGTAGGTTGTAGTAATTTCGCAGTTTGATATGTTTATTTTTATGCAAAATAAAAGGGGGAATTCGATATTTTTCTTACTAATATTACACTCATATTGTGTTACAAATGTCTATTCCTGAAGTATTTTGACATTTGCTATTTCTGAAATATTTATTGATATTAGTGCGTGACTGTAAAAGTTATTGGATCGATTCCTAATCTTTCACTAGCAGGATACAGCGCGGCGTTAAGGTACGCTAGTCGAGACAAAATATAATATTATTTAGTTTGGAGAACGCAGTGTCTGGACACTATGTATTCTCTGTCCATTTTGTTATATACGGAATAAAGTGAGATACTAATAAAATATCCACGTAATTGGAGTAATTCTAAAGGTTTAATATAAAATTGGGTAAAGCCGTCTCGTAAAATAAGAATGTACGAGACTGCTAGGAAATACTAATATAGGAAATTCCCTAATAAATTAAGAAAGTTATTGTTATTCAATATTCAAGGACAGCTATCTTATTCGAGATAAAAAGGCATTGACTGTAGACGTAATTGCTTTAGATTGGATAGCAATGTATCGTATTGAAAATATATTAAAACCAGCTTCACGCTGTATCCCACACACAGCAGGGTAGGCAGAGGGAATCTAGTGTTAAGACACACGTTCCCCGTTTTCCACCAAGGTCTGGAGGCATCATATATGTACATATCTTGGAGAATATTGACTTAAACTTATTGTATGGATTGATATGATGTTTCTTTGTATGATTTAGTGGGTAATTCTATAATTTATTATATGATCTTGCTAGATTCCTACTCGAAGAAATGAAATATTTAATTAAATTTATATTTTCTTCGCTCTGGTGTTGAGACAAAGCAATGCGTTGAGTTCCACCACTCAACACTCATTCCCTCAGAATTCGGCGGAAAGTGAGGGACGGAGTGTCTTAACACTAGGTTCCCTCTGCCTACCCTGCTGTGTGCGGGATACAGTATACAGCTGATACGTCTATGTAAAGGTAAAATGAAATGAACTTTTTTTAATATTTAATATTTATACTGCAAATTCCCTAAAGGATCAGTCAGCTTAAGTTAGATATTCGTTTACGACTTGATTACACATCAAATTTTCTATATAAAAATTTTATTAGAATATGCAATAAATTTTAACCTTTTGAGTAAAATAATATTTGAGTAACAACAAGAATTTTATGAACAAGAAAGCAGTTTCACGATTCATTGGGAATTGAACCACAAACTTTCCGTTTCCAGTCAGACGCTGTACCACTACGTCAGGCCCCGGGGCCCGACAAAATCCCTAATAAAGTTTTAAAGTCCCTTCCGATTCACTTCGTATCATTACTAGTCATGATTTTCAATGCTCTTTTAGCAGGTTGCTCCTTTCCTACCGAATGGAAGGAAGCAATAGTTATAGGCATTCGCAAGCCCAAAAAACCCGCCAACCATCCCTCCAGCTACAGACCCATCAGTCTTATTAGCAGTTTAGGGAAAATCTACGAGAGAATCGTTCTCAGTAGATTAAAGGAAATAGTCGAGGCAAAACAACTGTTCATCAACGAACAGTTCGGTTTTAGATCCCACCACTCGTCCATACACCAAGTTCACCGGCTTACCGAACATATCGCGAAATATAACGTCCGTAGATCGATTCGTAGCGACACGGCGGCCATTTTCTTAGACATCG
>JAATLQ010035137.1:0-26947 GCA_013421005.1 Heliconius erato x Heliconius himera
CAATTGGTGAAATTTTCAAGTAAATCGGTTCAGTAGTTTCAGAGAAAAATGCGGACAACAATATGTCGACAGACAGACAGACAGACAGACAGACAGACAGACAGACAGACAAGAAATTCAAAAAAAATCTTTTTGCTTTCTATTAGTCTTTTTAAGTGTCCCTCTATCCATTTCAGTCAAAATTACTAAATGTACAGACAAAATATTTTTACTGTCTTATTATATATAGAGATAATAATATTCGAAATGTTATCTATTTTATTTATTCAGCGGAAAGTGGAGAACGGAGAGTGTCATAACACTAAGTTTCCTCTACCTACCCTGCTGTGTGCGGGATACAGCGTGAAGCTGAACTAATTTAATTCTATCATTCAACACTATTAACACAAAAATATGAAGTAACTAGCGGCTCGCCCACGGCTTCGCCCGCTTGAAATACATGATTATTGATTTAATAAACAGAACTGATTGACAACTATAATGACTTCTAATATGATTTTTTTACGACATTATCGTCAAAGAATTTTTGATTGTTTTAAATAAAAAAATACGACCATTGTTGATATTTGATATTTATAAAATATACATAAAACTAATTATTTATTACACGTATATATTTTTGTAACTTTATGTTCTTTTTACCTACATAATATACTCTGTTAAATGTGCTTATGTCAGTGAGTTAAAACAAAGCAATTGGTGAAATTTTCAAGTAAATCGGTTCAGTACTTTCAGAGAAAAATGCGGACAAAAATATGTCGACAGACAGACAGACAGACAGACAGAGAGACAAGAAATTTAAAAAAAATCTTTTTGCTTTCTATTATTCTTTTTAAGTGTCCCTCTATCCATTTCAGTCAAAATTACTATATGTACAGACAAAATATTTTTACTGTCTTATTATATATAGAGATAACTTCTCAAGAACCTTTCTGATAGAAATGTTAACTAAATTTTCGAAATCCTTCAGCCGCTAAGCCATAAATTGTAAGAAAATGAAGTTCTTGAAACAATATAAAGTTAGCAGTCTCCATTCAACAAAATGGAACGGGCGTGGAAGCTACGGAGCATATTCTAATTCAATATATCTTGTTCATAGCTGTCCCGACCTTCCGTCTCGACTCAAATTATTATCATAATATAGTTCGAACGAGCGGACAACACTTATCTAAGAGTTAGTTGTTTCGTCTGAGGCCGTTGTGGTGTGACGCGACGGTTGTGGGTTCGATCCCTACTCGAGGTAATAAATTATTATTTATTAATACTTTGATTTCTTCGCTCTGGCACATAGGCAAAAGCTCGATATTGAGTTCCACCATTCAACACGCAATGCCTCCAAAAAGTAGTGAACGGAATGAATTAACACTAGGTTCCCTCTACCTACCCTGCTGTATGCGGAATACAGCGTGAAGCTGATTTATTTTTAGTTCTTGCATCTTACGTATACATATATTCTCGACGTTAAAAGGAAATACTTGTACAAATAAACAAACGAGGCTCTTAAACGCTTGTCACCGTCAATCCGTGCGCCGATCTGATGGTCTTTTTTTGGAAAACGTGTCGCATGTTCTTGAAATTGACCCTTATCTCTGTAAATTTTTTGTCGCACATGTTCCGGATTAACCGTTCGGGGAACCCAAAGTTACCTACCGCAGATCTATACGTACGTATGTTATAACTTTCAGCTAATCCAGCATAATTCATTGCCGCTTTACGGCTCGTGTGAAGTTTCACAGAATTTAGATGCTATTTTAGATTTGTGTATTTTAGGTTTCTAGTGAAAATTTGCTTTGTACGTGATTTATAAATAGATACACAAAAGCATATGCTTTAATTCATTTAATGTTTGAAAAGCAGTAAGTACACTAAGATGTTGTGTTAATTTTAAAAGTTCAACAAGAAACCAATTTATTACAATAAATATTTATTGTAATAAATAATTATTGGTTTCTTGAGGCCAGTCCTGGCGCGGGGGCATAGTGTAACCTTAAAATCGACTGGTTGTGGGTTCAATCCCTACTCGGGGAAATGAAATATTTATTTACATTTATATTTTCATTTCTTCGCTCTGGTGTTGAGGCAAAGCGCTGCGTTGAGTTCCGCCACTCAACACGACATGCCTCCAGAACTGGGCGGAAAGTGGGGAGCGGTGTGTCTTAACACTAGGTTCCCTCTGCCTACCCTGCTGTGTGCAGGATACAGCGTGAAGCTGATTGAGGCTAGTAGTGCGGCGCAGGGGCACAAGCGTGTGTCTGTAAACGCGACGGTTGTGAGTTCTCCCACTCAAGAAAATTAAATAGATATTAAATATTTAATGTCTTTCGCCACTCAACGCTGCCTACCCTATTTAGTGCGGGATACAGCGTGAAGCTGATTTTTTTTAAATAATTTAAAACGAAAATCCATTCTTTACAAGTAGTACTCTCTATTTTTTGGTCACCACAAAAAGTCACTTTAAGTAATTTGATTAGAACTTTCGAGAAAATTATCACAAAATTACATGAGCTCGTCCGGTTCCACGATAGGTGTCAACTGTTGGCACTGTCAACACTGTTTGTAGAATTTCAAACGTATTAAGCAAACAGGTTGGTACGAGCGTCTATTATGCATAGAAACAATGCTTATTTGTCTATTTGTGCGTTGACATTACCCATTCTAGTACTTGCGTGTTGTATAAATTGACTCCTGTACATGTTTAGCTAGTATCTACTGGTGTTTTTTAGTTGTTTTGCGTTTTTAAGAATTTTTGTATAATATTATATGTATATAATACTAATTTTTCACTTTTCGAGGCCAGTTGTTGCGCAGGGGCACAAGCGGACTGTCAAAACGATAGGTTTTGGGTTCGAATTCCAGCTGAGTTCCGCCACTCAACACTCAATGCATCCAGAACTCGGCGGCGGCGTTGCGGGATTCAGCGTGAATCAAAAAAAAATATAAATAACCTAATAGATATTAGGAGGCCAGTCGTGGCGCAGGGGCACAAAGTGTGACTGTAAAATCGACTGGTTGTGGGTTCGATCCGCACTCGAGGAGGAGATGAAATATTTACTTAAATTTATATTTCCATTTTTTTCGCTCTGGTGTCAAGGCAAAGCGCGGCGCTGAGCTCTGCCACTCAACACGCAATGCCTCCAGAATTTGGCAGAAAGTGGGGAACGGACTGTCTTAACATTAGGTTCCCTCTGCCTACCCTGCTGTGTGCGGGATACAGAAGCTGATTTATTTATTTTATTTAATAGATATAATATATATATAAAGAATATGTAGCTTATAACAAAAATGTGCTTTAGCTTGTAAAGTTTATAATATTTTTTGCCTATTAACATTTATCTATCTCTGGGTACACTTTATCTAATTTATACTGCAAAAATGAATATACTTTAAAATGCCAAAATTTTTTATAATTTATTCATAACATTTTTAACATTGGTTACAAAACGAAATAACCACACGAGAAAATAAACAAACGAGAATATAACGAGCCATATGTATGTATTATGGTTTATTTAAGCGGAATGCAACTAATATTTTTGTGGTCCCATACAAACATCTCATACATTTGTTTGCACAATCATCTCGTGTATTTCTTTTAATCTGACGACTCACAGCTGTACCGTAGGCAGCAACAGCTGGTAAAGGGCTCTCGAGACACTCCAAGTCAAGCACTACATTATTGAAGCAATGCCTCGTTCGTCTCTTGTGCTAACTTCAAGTTTCTCAGCGTTTAGGCTTTTGACACACAAATTGTTACGGTATATGGGAAAGAAAAGCTGGAAGTACGTATTGTTTGTATTAGTACTTAAATATATTTCTATATAATAAATATAAAACCTTATATTTATAAGATACTATTTATATTTCATTACACCATTATAAAGGCCTTATATTGGTACAATACTAATACGTAAATATATCATAAAATATAGTTGCATTCTGATATTATTTCATGCTAAAATCTACTAATATTATTTACTATTGCATTGTATTTTTTTTTCAGAATAAGATAAAATTGTACGTGTAACTATTTATTGTTGAAAAACCAAACATAATACGTTTATTAACTTAACTTAGCTTCACGCTTTATCCCTTGCGGGGTAGTCAGAGAGAACGGAGCGCCAAACGCTACGGGAAATGAATATATATATATATATATATATATATATATATATATATATATATATATATATATATATATATATATATATATATATATATATATATATATATATATATATGTATATGTATATATTGATTTAAAGTTGTTGTTTTTCCAATGATGGCAACCATTGTTTTTCCAATTCCTTATGCGATTTTCTTTCAAATGATGTGCGATTCACATAAAAAACATATGAGTGCAATTTTCTACAAAAACGAGTTACAAAAAACATTAAAGGTGATTGCGGCAGGATTATTTTAGGCAACTCTAGTGTAATGTATTCTACTATCACGTATCATTCTTAAATATAAGTTTCATTAGAATTACTGATCCCTACAGATTTAAGCATCGGGATCTCTTGATTTCAAAATGTTAAATTTTTTTAATATATTTTATAATTGATAAATTTTGTACAAATATACACAGGATTAAATAAAACATTTAGATTAAACGTCGGTATGAGCTCGGCTTTTGTATAGGAATCCAATTAATAGTGCAATAGTCCACAAATATATGGTTGTACAGATTTATTCATTACGTGAACGCAATAGTAATACAAGCTATGAAAGTTATTACTTGCCAGTCACGTATAAACTTAAAGTGCTATGTAAATTTGCATAGGTTAGTATACATTTATAATAGAATAATAAGTATTTTGTACTGTACTGTAGATATTATACGAGTATGTCCTATGTGATAATTTACGATGTAAATAGGCGATGTAATATACGATGTAATATAGTAACATTGGTTTTTTTTTTGTATTTTTTTTATATTTATATGTTTAAAATTGTTCAAATTAGCGTAATGCTTTGTGCTTCGTTAAAAGAACAAGGAAATTAAAATATTAAATATGTCATTGATTCGAACGGGAATCGAACCCATAACCTGTCGCGTTTACAGTCGCACGCTTGTGTCCCTGCGCCACGACTATCCTTTGTATTTATAATTCAAAACATGTTACTATACACGATAAATAAAATAGACAAAAATTATATCGACAAATATAATTCACCATCACTATCAAACAAAATAATTATTATATTCAATATAAATAAAAAAAAAATCCTAAAAAAATCGATTATTCGATCACTCCACATTCAATTTCGTGTAAATAGTCACTTAAATCCAATCGATTTAATTCTGACGGGAATGCGCGTCCTCGTGGCGAGTGGCACTGGATCGACATATCAATAACAATCGAGTTGATGTACTACACTCATAGTATCCTCGTACCGTGCAGTCGTTGAGTGCGTCCTGCCCCTCCGCTTAGGCCGCGTGACACTGGAGCGATCTGTCACTTGATTTGTCCAGCTGTCATATTTTGTAATTTAATAATTTTAGGTGATTGTGATATATGTAGTTAATTGATATAATTTGTCTACAGTACTGTAATGGCTTGTAAAAATCATAGGATGTTAAAGATTTTTTAGTTTCACCCTCTAACCCGCACACAACAGATGGAACCTAATGTTCAGACACTCTGTTTCCCATGTCCCGTTTAAAGCATTGCGTGTTGAGTGGCAGAACTCAACGCCGGGCTTTTGTCTTGGTGCTAGAGTTAAGAAATGAAAAGACCTCGAATAGGGATCGAATTCACAACCTGTCGCGTTTGCAGTCACACTTTGTGCCACTGCGCCACGACTGGCCTCAAGAAGAAGAAGAAATAATACTAATAAGAAAAATAACATATACTGTCAGTAAATACTAACTGCTTACAAGTTTCTAAGTTCACATTAAAACTTATGAAAAGTTATTAAACAAAACAATGATACCCAAGAAAGTTTAATAAAATAATCTGTCCCTAGCGATCGCAGCCTTTGTTGTGGCTGCATGGTCCATGGATTTTAACGAGCAATTACCAACCCTAGTTCCTATACTGCTTCAACGTTACTGGTATCCTGGTGATAGGAATGCTTAGGTTCCGAATTAAGATTAAAAGGTTGCTGGGGGCTCGTGCTGGTTGTAATGAGAGGGAACGTTCTTGGATTATGATTAGTGATTTTAAAGGGATTGTCTGTGGATTTCTAAGTGCACTTCGTAATGTTAGAAAGACGTCAACGTGTACTTTTTTCGTTTTCGTTGTTTTTTTAAATTATGCAACAAATTATACGTTTATTTAGAAAATGTATAAAAACGTATGGAAATAAACCGACCTGGTCAATTTTCAAAAGGCGCAGGTTCGAGTCTCGCTACGTTAAAATTTTAATACATTTTCCCAATAAGTATTCTTTCCTAAGTATGGAATAATTTAAAAATGTTAAAAATTATACGTTGTTTCACAATCTTAATCCTAAATCGGTTATAACGGTAGTTATTTTAATAAAGTTAAATTAAATATTTTATTTTGTCTTTTATTTTATATCAAAAACGTGATATTGAATTTTCTTTATAATTATAATATTGTAGGAAATACTATCAATAAAAATTCCTCTACATATGCTGAAGAGTTTATTGTTTTATTATTTTCCTACCCTATTCTCGTAATCAGAATGACTGGAAATTAGAAAAAGCAATAAAAATACTCTCACGATGTAGTTACAGTTGATTTATACAATCCTATTTGTATGGATTACGCGTATAAAATAATCTATATTCTAACATGGTTACAAATAACTTATTTATTTTTAATTTTCTTTTTACATGCTATGCATTAAACAAAAGGTTATTATTTTCATAAATAAAATAAATAAATCAGCTTCACGCTGTATCCCGCACACAGCAGGGTAGGCAGAGTAGAGTTAAGACGCACCATTCCCCACTTTCCGCCTAGTTCTGAAGGCATTGTGTGTTGAGTGGCGGAACTCAACGCCGCGCTTTGCCTAGCCACCAGAGCGAAGTAATAAAAATATAAACGTAAGCAAATATTTGATCTCCCTGAGTGGGGATCAAACCTACAACAAGTCAATTTTGCAGTCACAGTCTGTGCGCCCGCGCCACGACTGGCCTCAATTATATCCATTCTTCTCAAATATAAAAATAATATCTCGTGTCTAGGGACTTCATACAGAAACAACTGTCAGTAGAACATGAAAAATATTTTAACAGCATCCATAAACGGCCACTCGGAACACGGTGTATTGAGTTATTTTATTGTTTTAATTCGGATTAAGCATTTGGTACGTTTGGTGAAATGTACATACAACCCAGGATGCTGGGCTTACCGCAGGGGCGTTGCCATGGCAACGCATTCTGGTGCCCAGAGGTACCCAACGAAATGCCACTCGATACAAAACAATGGTGTGAAATTTTACTTGAAATATTTCGTTTAATGTACGCGGGGGAATGTTTGTGTTGTATAATATTACGTTTTGTATGAATTTTTGGCTCTCCGCAAGTGATAAAATTAATGTTGGGTCACTCTTTAATTTAAAATGTTGTTAAATAAATTTTCGTGACATATTATGATGCTCTACTTGTTGGTGTTGAAACAGAAATGGTTTACTTATGTGTATATAGTTCGTTTATATTTCCATTTCTTCGCTCTGGTGTTGAGGCAAAGCGCGGCGTTGAGTTCTGCCACTCAACACACAATTCCTCCAGAAGTCGGCGGAAAGTGGGGGACGGAGTGTCTTAACACTAGGTTCCCTCTACCTACCCTGCTGTGTGCGGGATACAGGGTGAAGCTGATTTAATTTTATTTTATATATTTCGTTTATGTAAATGTTTATTTAAAGGATTTTATTTCAACTTTATTTTGTTAAATACAGAATAAAAATAGCTGTATTTAAATAGGTATATCATTACACATGTGCCATTCCTTACTTATTATCTTAAAGAAATTTAATGCCGAAGTTTTGTTTTAGTTTTATTTCCAAGCAGTTTAAACAGTTCGAAACCCGCGTGCATAATTAAGCCATCTTTTATGCAGGGACGCTTGCAATTTTGTTTTATGTTGTTTTTGTGACTGCAAGTACTTGAACAATACCCGCTTAAAGCTGTGATTGTTTCTGTAATGATGTTTGCCTGGTATTTTTTTTTAAATGAGATTTAAATATCTTGATAATGGCTTTTAAATGTGTTATATATCTGCATATTTTAGTTTTTGTCATAATTATTCACAGACATGGCTACAGAGTGTTTTTTATAATATACCTCTTTTTAAAGCCCAGATTTTAGAAATTTCGAAACCCGTTGCCGTTTTTAGAGCACAGTACCTCAACACTTAAGTTTGTCAACATGTGAGGATTTCCAGTACAAATAAAGAAAAAATTGAGATTTACCTCGACACCAGAGCCATGAAATGAAAATATTTAATATGTTTCATATCCTCAAGTGGGAATCGAATCCACAACCTGTCGTACAGTCAGACGCTTGTGCCCCTGCACCACGTGTGGCCTAGAGGCCACACGTGGTGCAGGTATATAAAATATAAAATATATACAGGTATATAAAATATATACAATTTCTATTTATAGCATATAACACAAGCAAGTGTTTATAACACAAAGGACAAATACCAGAAGTATTTGAAAGAAATGAAGAAAGGAAGCAAGATCAGTGTAAATGGTAAGATATTAGAACAAGTGAATGAAGTGGTATATATGGGAAGTATGTTCAGTAGAGATGGAAGATAGAGATAGAGATAGTAGAGTAATAGGGTTAATGGTGCCTTAGCTGCATTTATGAGACGGCGAAACGTTAGCATAGTAGCACGTTTGGCCGTACATAATGCAGTGTTGGTACCGATGCTGTTATACAGTAAAGAAAAGTCGTTATTACATAAGAAGAATTAAAGAAAAATTAATGCTGTGGAGATGCGATCTCTTCGTAGGATATGCGGAGTCAGCTTAGCTGATCGAATCCGCAATGAAGAGATACACAAAATGGCAGGTACTAGCGAGGATGTCACGGTGAGAATATAGAAGAACGTGCTCAGCTGGTCTGGGCACGATGAACGAATGAGTGATGAAAGAATGGCAAAAACATTTATGATGAAGTGATCGGTAAGAGCAGAGACCTCGGTTGACCTTCAAAAACACATTATCGTGACCTTCCTCCAGGATCTTTTATTGGAAGAAGGTCACGTAAAAAGCATGAGGACTTCTCGAAGGACATGTATGAAGAGGTTGATGAGGTAGAAAGAGGTGTGCATAGACCATAGCCTTTGGCACCCCGTTCTATCTGACCTCTCCGTTAGGGATACAGCGTGAAGCTAGAATAGACTAGAATAAAAATAGTGTTATAAAATTACGAACAATTGCAAAAAAATAAAAATATTTGAAAATTTTTAGACAAGATTTTAAGAATAGCAAGTGAACTAACACTACTAAATTAATACTTGTAATGGATGCAAAAACTTACAAAAAGAGAAAATGGACGGTCTTTGTGAATACTTGAGTGCAACTTGTGTAATTAACTTAGTGCTCCTCGGGGCTTGCTTAGTATTTAAATTGAGGAGATTAAAACGATTTTTTTAGATTGCTCCAATCTTACTAAGTGTTTAATTCTTGCAGTACTTAACTACACAAATGATTTTTAGTTTAGTAAAAAAGTATCTACAATTTATTACGTAAAAATTGTTATTATGTTTACTATATGAGGCCATGATTGCGCAATGTCTCACATTAAATAAACTGTGAGTTCGATTCCGACTCGTTGAAATTAATTATTTTTATTACCCAGCCCTGGCAACATTGCGCGGCGTTGAGTTTCGCTACACGAATAACTCGAATTCGGACGGAATCTAGCAAATATAAATAATATGCTTATTAATAAACATGTATGCACATTTAATTCTATTTAATCAAATAAAAAAATAATAATAATCCTATAGAAGTTAGATCGTAGCAGGATAGAAACGTACAACGTTATTAGAGCGGTGGCCATTGATGTGTTTTACAAATCAAATACACGCGACCTCAAATCCTGTTATACTAAAAGTGAGTTATACAAATTTTGGATTTGAATAGAATCCAGGCCGGTCGTGGCGCAGGGGCACAAAATGTGACTGCAAAATAG
The DNA here is from genome assembly GCA_013421005.1 of Heliconius erato x Heliconius himera. Classification (NCBI taxonomy): domain Eukaryota; kingdom Metazoa; phylum Arthropoda; class Insecta; order Lepidoptera; family Nymphalidae; genus Heliconius; species Heliconius erato x Heliconius himera. Next base: position 10,121 of record JAATLQ010035137.1, read on the forward strand.
ATTGGTTGTGCGTTCGATTGCCACTCGTGGAGATGAAATATTTATTTACATTTATATTTTTATTTTTCGCTCTGGTGTCGAGGCAAAGCGCGGCGTTGAGTTCCGCCACTCAACACGCAATGCCTCCAGAACTTCGTGGAAAGTGGGGAACTGAGTGTCTTACACTAGGTTCCCTCTGCCTACCCTGCTGTGTATACAGCGTGAAGCCGATTTAATTTAATTTTAATTTATAAAATTCAATGTAGTATTCGAAATATTTCATACATTACGACTCAGTATGTAATGTTCTAGTACGTTCATATATATATATTACATATATTTCTAGATTATAATAGATTATAGTAAGATTCTTATTTCTTATTACAAATTAAGTTTAAATAATATTTGTTGAGTTTCTTTCACAAAAAAACCGAACTCTAAATCAGAGAACTGTCGAAACTACTATACTTTGAGTCCACACAAAGCTTTACTTCGTTAGTTTGTCGCTGGTTTAGTAGATTTCGTCCACACAGTGGTGAAACTTTCGAGGTTTATTTCAGTTTATTGAATTTATATATTTCTATTACGAAAATAATTTTGTTTATCGTTGAGTGGCATGTTTCATTGTATTTTCTTTTTATCCATCCTATAAAACAAAGGTTAAAATAAAAGAATGATAAATAATACTAGCAAATAAACAATATTTATTTGTTAGCTTCACGCTGTATCCTGCAAACAGCAGGGTAGGCAGAGGGAACCTAGTGTTAAGACAATCCGTTCCCCACTTTCCTCCGAGTTTACGTCGCGTAATAATAGATATTATAAACAAATCAAAAGAAGAAGAGTAGAGGCCGTTGTGGCAGGCATCCAAAGATATCACTGTAACGCGAAGGTTGCGGGTTCGGTCCCGGTCGAGGGAATTAATTATTATTTATTAACATTTTTTGCTTTCGCAGCAAAGCAAAAAGCCCGACGATGAGTTCCGCCACTCAATACGCAATGTCTCGGAAAATGGTGGAAAGTAGGAAACGGAGTGTCTTAACACTAGATTCCCTCTACCTACTCTGTTGTGTACAGCGTGAAGCAAATTAAATTAAATTAAATTTTCACATATAAATAATTACAGATATTACAAACAAAATAAAAGCATAATATCTAATATAACATTTGATTAATAACTTTCTATACAGCGTGACTTGGCTGGTTCCGTACAGAGATATAACTGCATGCTGTTTTCATTTAATGAAAAGAAACTGATGACTCGAGTATTTATATTATGATGCATTTTCAGTTTGCACCAACCATCGAGATCCACTCACTTGTGAAACTTGACCTAAATCCCTACAATAGTGCAGGTTCGAGTGCATCTTGAATAATTATCTGAGAGCCACGTTCACAGGATTGCGGTTTCAATCCTGAATAATTGGATTCGATAGCTTGATTTATAGTGGAAATGTATTGTTTGTTTGTATGGATTTTTATTTATTTTCCATTAATAGCAGAAATCTGAAGCACACTTAGGAGATTGTCGTGACGCAGAGGTATCAGCGTGTGATTGTAAGCGCAACGGTTGTGGGTTCGATTCCCATTCGGGGAAATTAATTATAATTTATTAATCGAGGCCAATTGTGGCGCAGAGGCACAAAGTGTGACTGTAATATTGACTGGTTGTGTGTTCGATCCCCACTGGAGGAAATTAAATATTTATTTAAATTTATATTTTCATTTCTTCGCTCTGGTGTCAAAGCAAAGCGCAGCGTTGAGTTCCGCGAATCAACACGCAATGCCTCCAGATTTCGGCAGAAAGTGAGGAGTGGAATGTATTAACACTAGGTTCCCTGCCTATCCTGTTGTGTGCGGGATACAGCGTGAAGCTGATTTTATTAATATTTTCAGTAGTTTACAGGGCAAAACGCGGCATTGAGTACCGCTACTCAACACGCAATTCCTTGAAAATGGAAACTGGGGAACGAACGGTCTTAACACTAGATTCCCTCTGCCTATCTTAGTATATGCGGGATACTACGTGAAAGTTCATTTGATCAACACAAATTGAAAGTTAATTAGTTGACGATTTCATTTCTTTATCCGGTACTTAATAAAAACTAGTTTAATTAAAAAGGTAATATTTAAAAAAAAAGAATTCAAGCGGAAGTTGTAAATTTGATTCCCGCATGGTGTGAGTTCATATTGTCTATTTAAATATTTGTTGTCGTCGGGCGACGACTATAATTTAATAAATGGTTATAATATATTAGACTTTTTTAAGCCTCAAAATGTTTATAATTTTTTTAGTTTTTTTTTAGTAGCCTGAGGGAACCTGGAAACTCATTGCGTCTACATTAAGGCACTTTCCATCTCCACTGTCTGTTGAATTTTCGACTCAACGTCGCTCTTTGCCTGGTTACCACTTGAGGGATTGAAAATATTAAATATTCAATGCCTTGAGTGGGAATCGAACTCGCAACCGCCGTATGCGCGCCAGCGCGGAGCCACGACGATCGGGCCGATATAGACCTACATGTGTTTAATTCACTTTAATAAACAGAAGATTCTTTTAAAACAGATTTGCACCAAAATTTAATTTTCTTTTGTTTGTAAAATAACAAATAAATTTCACCCTCAACCAAACAGCAATAGATATAGCTAATCTAAATTAACTTGGCACGACTTTACAACTTTTAATTGCAACAGACCGAACAAACGGAATTGAAAGAAAACGTTTCAAGTTTACTTAGTTTCAGTTCGGTTAACCTCTATGTTATAATCCTATTTTTATCAGGGAAGTCCAAGAAACTTGTACTAACAAGAGGGAAAAAAACTTAAAACGAAAAGAAAAAGTTTAAATAGGAAAAAGTGCAATGGGAAGATAGTGGAAAAAGATGTGAGCAATTTAAACTTTTACGGGACGATGAGGGTCCCGTTTTTAAGTTGTTCTAAGGTTAACCCACAGGAAATTTAATGACAAAACTTCCAAACTTTACTGAGTGACAGTGATAAAGTGGTTAGGGCTAAGAGTAAAGGGCTCGGAATTTGTGTAACGGTAAGTATAAGTAAAATATTATTCTGTAATATGTAATTGTATGTATAGAATCGAAATATATATAAATTATATAAACTAAACCAGGCCAGTCGTGGCGCAGGGGCACAAAGTGTGACTGTCAAACCGACTGGTTGTGGGTTCGATCTCCACTCGAGAAGAGCGCTCTGGTGTCGAGGACAAGCGCGGCGTTGAGTTCTGCCACTCATCACGCAATGCCTCCAGCATTCGGCAGAAAGTGGGGGATGGATGAAAGGTTCCCTCTGTCTACCCTGCAGTGTGCGGGATACAGCGTGAAGCTGATTTTATTTATATAAACTAAATATAATTTTAAATGAAAATGCTATATGATTTGATTGATTCCCAGAACCTTCTTTCAAATATATATATATACATACATTCTATTAAATTAAATTAGTTGAACTTAATTTTGATAGAATATTATAATACACAATAGAGGCTAGTACAATATTTAATACAATTCAATATTTTTTTTCGCTCTGCGTGAAACTGATTTATTTTATTATTTCACCCTATATCGCGCACACTGCACACACACACAGAGGGAACCTAGTATTAAGACATTCCGTTCCCTATTTTCTGCCGAATCCTGAAGGCGTTGCCTGTTGAGTCGGAACTCAACACCGGACACCAGAGCGAAGAAATATAAATTTAAATAAACATTTCATTTCCTCGACTACGGATCGAACTCACTACCAGTCGCGTTAACAGTCACTTTGTGCCCCTGCGCCACGACTGGCCTAATACGTTTATTACTAAATATATTTACTTACATCTATATGTTCATTTCTTGCCTCCAATGCCTCCAGAACTCGGCGGAAAGTGGGGAACGGAGTGTCTTAACACTAGGTTCCCTCCGCCTACCCTACTGTGTGCGGGATACAGCGTGAAGCTGATTATTTGATTATTATATTTTATTCTAAAAAAAACGAGTTAAGTTTAGTTTGGATAGATTACTCTAATACACAGCTAGCGTGCCTCAAAATCGAGCTTCCTAAACAGAACGGCAATCATCGCGTGCAGTAAACAATGCCGCATTTTAATTTTCTCAACAATAGGGTCCTAATAGTTCACAGATGAGACGGACTCGTCTACAGAAGACAATACCTGGATGAGCTTGCACTATCACCTAATGGTTTCTTTGCTCGAACGATGTAGTCTTGTATGATAAATGCATGTTTTCCCACGTCTGGGAGGGAGGGTGTTTATGGTAATCTCTTATTGTGTGTTCGGATATTTTCTTGTAAAACACAGCTACAGTACATGTATTTTTTGTATATAATACATATATAAATATATATTTAAAGGTAGACCATTTGTATTACTATAAAGTGATAATAAACACTATATACAAATATAGAAAACAAGATTACAAATATAAACAAAATTACAATAAAATAATTATTATTTTGCTCTTAATATGAATGTGTATTTTGTTTATGTTTCTTATTTATTTTGTCAGGTCATCGAGGCGCACCGGCACAACGGTTTTAAGATCGATTCCAATTCGGAGAAATTATTGTTTTTATTTTCTCGCTCTAATAACATGGCAAATCGGCGAAAATTGAGCGGAAAAAAGGAAACGTAGTGTCTTGACACTACGCTTCCTCTTATTAACTTGTTAAATACAGTAATAAATGTGTATTTTATTGAAACAATTTGTTTTAATCGAGTAGTTTTCACCGATATGCATGCAATTCTTGTCTATTTTGAAATACTTAAAAGGTGATTACTTCCACTTAGTGGTATAGCAATTTATCACTTGAAGCTTTTAAGCTAAGAAACATCAGGTTATCTTCAAAGATTAGTTTCGACTTTCACACGTTACTTGCGCAAGAGATGGACTTTTCCGTTCGGCACTTTGTCGATGGATATAAAAGAATACTACAGTAAATCACAGCGTCTATCCTCCTACGTAAAAATGTTTATCTTTTACATGTAAAATGTTTGTTAATGTTGTAAGTGTGACTGTAAAATCGACTGGTTGTGGGTTCGATCCCCACTTGAGGAAGTGAAATATTTCGCTCTGGTGTTGAGGCAAAGCGCGGCGATGAGTCCCGTCACTCGACACGCAACATCTCTAGAACTCGGCGGAAAGTGGGGAACGGAGTGTCTTTACACTAGATTCCCTCTGCCTACCCTGCTGTGTGCGGGATACAGCGTGAAGCTGAATTGATTTAATAAGTAATTAAGACCAGTACTGTACTTTTGTTATTGTAAATATTGCAAGGTTTCTTTGCAGAAAGTAGTTTAAAACTACTACTACTACTAAAAGATTGGCTATTCTGTTTTAATAATATATTTAATAATATTATTATTAATCTTCTGACACGGTATATCGCGAGTCAGATTCACGTATCGAGGGTTCCGTACGAATTTCAGAATTGTACAAAAGGAAGTAGAACTCATAAAAGTTGACAAACTTAGTTTGCATATGGACCAATTTTGTATGTATTTGTTATTAATTTCTTAACAAATATAGTGGTAATGATTAGTTTGTATTGATTTTTTTCTGTGATATATTTATAATTTTTCAATTTTCAGATTTTTTCCTTAATTTATATTGTAAATTCTCACTTCGCTCCAAATTTCATAACTTTAAGTCCAAAGGAAATATCTCATAGGTTTTGATTACGCGAATTTCTACAAAATGCGGCAAAATCGATACAAAAATGTTCGTATCTTTTAATTGTGTCAATACAGACATAAATAATTTTTATAAGTTTCAGCTTGGTACCTCCACATGATCTCAAGATAAATGCTGTTGACAGATTAACAGACGGATAACAAAGTGAGCCTGTAAACCTCTTAAGGTAAAAAAGGGACCTGGTACGGAACCCTAAAAACAAAAACTACCAAATAAAATACTTGCACTGCCTATATAAAAACGTATAAATTTTTTTTAGAAAACGTATAAAAATTTGAACGTAGCGGGACTCGACTCGGAAATCGACTAGGAGCTGGTCGGTTTCCAGGAGGCGCGAGTTCGAGTCCCGCTACGTTCAAATTTTTATACGTTTTCTAAATAAATATTTTTCTTTCCTAAGTGTGGATTAACACTTTAAAAATGTTAAAAATACCTGCACTACCATCTATTAACTAAACTTTAAAATTTAAAAAAAGGATAAGAAGCTTAATAATCTCTAAATAAATACATACATACATATATTATACGACAGTCAGTACAATAGTGTCGTCCACTTTTATAAACACATTCACCAGCACAGCCGTCGTAAAGCTGTCTGTGCGTCATCGGAGGCGTGTCGTATAAGTTTTATGGTGCGGCTGAGGACCCGGCGTTGAGTTATACGCAGTCCGGGATTTTAAAACAGTTGTTACTTAGCCGTATAATATTTAAATTAAATTGACAAATGTGTGTGTTTTTTTTGTTATTTCTTTTAATTTCTCGCTGTATCCGGTTTATAAGCCTCTTTTTACCTTAGATAGACTGAACTTAGTGTTAAGACATTCCGTTCTCCAGATTTCATTAAAATTTAGAAGTTTTGCATGATGAGTGGCGTAGCTCAACAGCGGGTTTTATCATCAGAATGAGGAAATAAAAATAATATAGAGTGGGAATCGTACTCACAACAGTCACACGCTGTACCACTGCGTCACGACGGTTCGTTTAGTTATATAATTTGACTTGATCTTTGAAAAAAAAATGCAAAATAAAAGATATTATTTTATTATGATAACAAATATGTAGATAAGCAAGGGGAACCTCAGTTGATCTTCGAGATTACAGTATCGATGATACAAGAAGAAAGAACGTAAAAACAATGAGGATATCGAAGGGCATGTCAGAAGAGGTTGATGATAGTGAAATAGGCGAAAGAGAACTGCAAAGTCCTTAGCGTTTGGCGCTCCTCACTCTCTGGCTATTCCGCTAGACCTATATAAGGAACGTACACGTTTCTACGTGAAACTTATGTAGACTTTTTATGACTAACGCAATCGCGACTTCGCCCGCTTAAACTTATTGTTTTATTTTAATAGGCAAATTATTCAAAATGTAAAAAAATACAACTATTTTATTCTCCCATTTCAATTGAAGTTACCTACTCTAAAATGGTTTACGATAATGATATATTTAATTTAATTTAAACTATAAAAAGAAACGTTTTGAAATAATTAATATTAATAGACAATTATAAGTTCAATAGTTTTCATAAATATCTATCTATATACAAATTTAGATAACACTATCTCAACTAAACTCGTCATAAGTCAAACTGATAACATTTTTACGTCCATACTGACATAAATACATTTATTATACACATTACATTTTATATCACAAATAATATTTTTTTAAAAGGTTCTATTTCATATAATTTATCTTCACAAAGAGTTTCATTGAAATTTTTGGCCTTCAATAGATGATATACCTCCAGCTTCTTCTATTACTTTAGTTATCGCCAGTAAAAAAACTGAGGGCAACGACCACCGATAACAGTAATAAATCACTTTAGTAATTGTTTTTTTTTCTATACCCATTAACTGGGGAACCTTATTAATTATGTATGGTTGGATTTGTTCTGTCCGTGGTATACATTAAAATTTAAAACATTAAATTTGTCTTATATTTAAATAAAACTCCAAAGTATATTATTTACGTTAAAGAGGCCGCCGTGGCACAGGGTAACATGTGTAAGGCTGTGGGTTCGATTCCTACTCGAGGCAATGAATTATTGTTTATTAATATTTTCATTTCTTCGCTCTGGCACCTAGGCAAAAGCTTGGCGTTGAGTTCCGCCACTCAACTCAATACGCAATGCCTCGAAAAATTTGGCGGAATGTGGGGTACAGAGTGTCTTAACACTAGGTTCCCCCTGCCTACCCTACTTCATGCGTGAAGCTGAAAAGAACAAATCAATATCAATACAAATGCCGTTCACTATAAATTATAAACAAAATATACAAAGCCTTAATCATCATAATATTATTTATTGTTACGAAAACTATTTTCATCAAATAATATATCATTGCATCATATCGCACGTTTGAATCTAAAATATAATTTAAGCCTCTAATTAACACTGGATGTACTACCTAATAATGTATGTTAGTATTGGTAATCGTTGTACGACAGGAATTATTTATGCAAATTTAGTTTACGTTTGTTAATTAAAATAGTACATACGAAAAATGTATTGCATTTGACTATTTCAATTGAATTAGTAGAAAAGATGGCAAGCTGGAAGCGCCACAGGCGAAGAACTGAATTTTACTAAATTGAGAGAAATAAAATAAAAATAAACCAGCTTCACGCTGTATCCCGCACACTGTAGGGTAGGTAGAAGGAACCCGTCAGCGACACGACTGGGGCCACACGACACGACTAGCCTGAGAGAAATCGTTCATTTTTTATCTTTTGCTGGTACGCGATTAAATATGCGTATTTCAAGTCTGAGATTGATCTCGAGAGATCGTTTTCGTATATTACATGGTTCTTTGAAGGAAAAGGGCATCTCAAGATCGATCTTAGACTTGAGATCGTTTTATAAAAATGGTAATGGGTTTAAAAAATGGTAATTTAAAATTTAAATAAAAATTGATACCGATATGCATATAACCTAACATATCATGTCTATATAATAATACGTTACGTTAGCTCAATATGACAACGTCTGTATGATTTAAAAGTAAATTATATCTTATCCTTAAAAAAAGTCTACAATTTCTATCTTCGAACGTAGTATAATTACTATATATATACTCCTCGAGTGGGGATCGAACCCACAACCAATCGGTTTTACCGTCACATTTTGTGCCCCTGTGCCACGACTGGCCTCAGTCTACTTTATGTATATCTTTTAATAACATATTATCACTAAGCATATCTATGTATTTTTTTAAAAAAGTATATGAAAAAGCTGCAGCTATATTTTAACACGTAACCAAACTCCGTTGACTGGTAAATTCTGTACGATACACAGTATTCAAGGCTTAGAAAGCACTCAAATTTACGTTCGACACAACCGTTTATGTAGCTGCCGGGAGTAATTGCTCGCTCGTAGGTGTTGTAGGTCTAAGTCGTCGAATAAATTTACTTAACGTCTGGTTTAAGCGTGAGGGAGTATGGGAAGTATTTAGATTTTGTTTGTGTCTATTTTTTTATGATATTTATTTTATTTGTTCTTTCTGTTCTTTTATTCCTGTAGCTTGTGAGGTAAGGTCAAGTGATTAGGCACTTTGCCTTTCATTTGCACAATGACGAACATGAAGAAATTTATCCTAAATAAATTTAATTTTTAACAAAAAAAACAACGAATAAAAAAATTAAAAAAAATTACATGAAGTAAATAGTACATAGATTTTGTTAAACAAAAATAATTAAAAAAGATTTTATAATTTTGAAGTCGGTGTCAAAACAAACAGGCTTAGTAATTTGATATTGTAGTAAGGTTGTAATAATTGCATTAGCTTGACACCGACTTTAAAATATAAAATCTGTTTTTAGTTCAATATGAAAAACGTAAATACATGTATAATGAAAAAGCTTTAAGAAGAAAAAATATAATTTAATCAACTACACTCACTATCCGAAGCTAAATCTAAATTAATCCGATCAAAACTCTCTCACTGAAAATTTCATACATCACAGTTCAGTGAGAAAATTAAATTTGAAAAGTTTTCACGTTCTAAGCACAAAAATAAGGCAAATTTTCTTTTGAAGTACACTGGGACTTAATATAAATTAAATTATTTAAAAGTTGCTATTGTATTAATGTACTGAAAAAAAAAATATTTTTTCCATTTTATACAACAGCTAAGCATCAGATATAATTTTGTAGGGACTTCGCGTGCCCACCCCTCTAGTATAATTGGACTTTGTATCCATTTCAAATTTTCTGTGTGGTTTTTGTTTCACAAGTCGAAAAATTCGAGTTTGATTAGAGGCATCAAAATCAAATTTACCTTGCGGGCTGTGGAAAATTTTTCGTGGGGAAATACAGGAAAATATCTTCGACACAATTTTCCATTACTTTTTTCATAATATCAAACACAAAATTTTAAATTTGCAAATTTTTTCCTGAATAAAATAAGTCATCCAGCCAGAAAAAATATAAATATATGTCTTTTCCAATTTTAATGATGAATACAAAATTGGTAGAATTATTTGTTTTTATAAGTTCTTTGATTTTCACGATTATTACACATTTTAAATAAAACTATTTTAGATAGTCTACCCGTGACCACGGACTACTGCAAAGTGTTCGAAACGTCGGGTTTCCAAAAATGTATAAACATACAAAATATACGCGATTAATCCGGTTAAAATAGTTTTATGTATTTGTTTATAGTTTATTTATATTAAGACAAAAGTTTATGGCAAATTGGCATAAACTTTTGTCTTAAAAATAACATTTTAGGTAATTTGTATGTAAAATAAAATTAAATGTAACTATTAGGTATTCTTAGTATCAAATAAATCACCTTCACGCTGTATCCCGCACACAGCAGGCTAGGCAGAGGGAATCTAGTGTTAAGAAGTGTCTTAAGTCGGCGGAGAACATTCTCCGCCGAATTATGGAGGCATTACGTGTAGAGTGGCGGAACTCAACCCCGCGCTTTGCCTCAACACCAGAGTGAAGAAATGGAAATATAAATGTAAATAAATATTTCATTTCCTTGAGTGGGCATAGAACCCACAACCAGTTGCGTTTACAAGCACACCTTGTGCCCTTGTGCCACGACTGGCCTCTTAGTCTATTAGGTATTCTTAGTATTCGTGATAAAGTATCGTTAAGGTACCAAAACCATTTTCCTTTTTAGGAAACGATTTAATTAAAATTAGGACTTTATAGCTTAATTGGATCCACTTTACGTATTATAAAAACATAACATGTATGACTTGTAGGTAAAAACATTAATAATAGTCCTAAAAGTTTTATTTTTTAATTTTATTTTATTTAATTGATAACAATATCAGCTCAGCACATTGCTCCACATTTCCTTTCTCTATTTTCGGCTGAATTATGGAGGCATTGCGTGTTATCTGGCGTAAGTCAACGCCGCGCTTTGCCTCGTTCCCGGAGCGAGGAAATGAAAATATTTTTTTTAATTTCCTCCAGTGGGAATGGAACCCACACCTTTACACAATTATTCTTTATTCTGTAAAGATTGTAATTAAAAAGGCGAAGCTACTAGAGATAATCTTTTATATTATAAAAATCTTTTTAATAAAACCGTCCATAACCATAATACAAATAATAATACTGATTTCCCTTTAACAATCCTTTAAAAAGTTATAGCTGAAAGAATGATGCAGATTCAATTTTCTGATTACGGTCGAATGTAGTCCCAGCGAGCGCCTGCTCTTTGTCTGAGTGGATGTTATCTTTTACTTACCTTTTGTTTCCAAGATATTGGAGTTCACAGTGGCAGCTGAAAAATTTCATACAAATATGAAACTGAAATTTTTCAAATATTGGGAACCTTGCAGTGGTAGTATGGACGTTTTAAATTTTATATAGATGTTATCGTAGCAGAGTCGACGTGTGTTTCGTTGAATGTTATATTTATTGGTTTGTGAATATTTAATTTAAATCTTAAGCAGAGAGAACTTGTTTTTCTAACATAGATTTTTTTATCGTTTCTTTTACTATTATTATCATTATCGTTTAAGCGTTTAGTGGCATTTGTCATAAAATACGCACTTTTAATAAAAATGCAGAAAGTCCACAATTAAATAATCTTATTCAGTATCAACCCAGTAAAAACCAGGAATACGTTAGTCCAAAAAAATGTCTTTAACTAAACCTATATGTAATATTTGTTCACATTTTATACGTAGAAGCCGCATACAGCCTTGATATATTGGTGCAAAACATCGTTATTTAGAAAAGTCTTGAAAATATGCAAGCGATTGTAAAACCGGCAGTGCTATAAATTTTGTAGAAAATTGCGCATGAAAACTACGTTATGTACATTTTTATTGGTATTCGTATACACAGTTTAATGGGACTGTGACGTTTGTACGTCGTAAAGACAATATTATGTATATTAATCTCAATTATTTAAATAAAGGAAGTTTTACTGTTATTTATATAAGCAATATTTTATCCGTATTTTCTATTTTTTTTTTCTACATATTTTTCAAAAGTGGACATGTGTAGAAAAAAAAATAGAAGAGTTTATTAGGATAGGATTAGGAGCATGACGTGCTAAGTGATGAAACCCAAAACCGCACATCTGTCTGTTCGTATCGAGAAAATATCTATATATTAATATTCCCCTATATATCAGAAATTCAATTTGCGTCAATGACAATAAACTTAATGACTAATATACAATTTTTAAATATATTAAAAAAATGTCACAAAAGTTTAGTTAATAAATAAAATTACAAACTAAAATAAAATTAACTAATATAATCAACATTTAAAAAAATAATAATACAAATAATAATTACACGAAACTTATATTCACATACACATATACTTCATACATACATACTTAAAAACATTTTTCACTTTGAAAGAATTTTATTTCAACATGTCCATCAGTCGGACGGGAGCGAGCGTTTCGACGATTTTACAGCATAAATCTCTAACGCGGTAGCTAAGCTTTTAGCGTCCTTTCATATTCAGTGTACCGTGTTTTGATATATTTTCACGTTATATTTAACGTCATATGTAATATTTAGTTTTATTTAAATGTTTATATTTTATAGCGATGGTTTTTGAAAACAACTAGTAAATCATTATTTATGAGTGTTAACAGCGGAAACGTGCAAATTAGAAATGAAACGTTTTTAGGCTTTAAATTTTGATAGAACAGAAAAAGTATCCTAGTTCCCAGGTTCCCTCTGCCAGGGATAATGCTAAATAAAAAATAATGCTAAATAAAAAAACCGGACAAGCGTGAGTCGGGCGCACCCACTGAGGGTTCCGTATAAAAATTTGGGGTCTCGACTTTTTTGAAATTCAGGCTAAGCTTAACCAGAACCCTTTTATCTGATACCTCACTTGAACTAGCGGCTTTAAAACCAAATGTTGCCCCTCTTTAAAGGCTATTATTTTTTACGATTTAACCACAAATGTACAGTTTTCATTTATTATTTTTATTAAAATAGATTTTTTCCTGAACTAATACCACGTGTACATGATAGCTGCCGAATTTCATAATTCTAATTCAACCGAAAGTACCCTATTAATTCTGATTCCCTTTCCCGAATTTATTACTATATAAACTGCCATATCTTTTGTTTAATTTAAGAAAATGTAGAAATACGTTTTATTCAGTTAGATTCAGTTTCAAACCATATATCTAGATCTGAGGCACCATGATGGTGCCTATCTAGATATATATAGATAGATGATATCTAGATCTGAGGCACCATGATGGTGCCTCAGATCTAGATATATGGTTTGAAACTCAACTCGATATCTCCAAGCGTCCCGGAGATAGACGCTTTTGACAGACAGACGGACAACAAAGTGATCTTGTAAATGTTCATATTTTCCTTTAAAAGTACAGAACCCTAAAAAAACATTATATTATATAAATATTGTACTAAATACACAAAAGCCACGATTCGTGCTGGGTGCATTACGGAGTCATGTCCATGTTTTATTTATTCGTCTACGTCTGGGAAGCGAGCATTAGTGTCGAATTTTCCCCCTGCATTGTACGAGCTGTAAAATAATTTTTATGTTCCGGTATATTTAAAATTATATGTCCTTTTCTGTACATAAATATACTGAATTGGATTGTTGTATGTATGAAATAAATAGTTTTTTTTACAGATTTCTCAATTACTTTGTTAAAAGTTTACTAAACAAGCTATCGTCGCGCAGGTGCATAAACGTGTGATTGTAACACGACGGTTTTGGGTTCGATTTGTGGGAATCCGAGTGGTCGGGGGATTTTTTTATTATTTTATAATATTTTCATCCCCTCGCTTTGGTCTCGCAGCAAAATCGCGGTGTTGAGATTTGCCACTCTACTTATGCCTCAAAAATTCGACGGCAAGTGAGATAGAACGGAGTATATTAACACTAGGTTCCCCCTGCCTACACTGCTTTATGCGGAAAACAGCGGGAAACTGAAAAAAAAAGACGAAATGTTAAATATACAAAGCTTACCTCCTGCAGATAGCAGAGTAGGTAATAAGATCTACTAGTTTCTTGGGCTCCTATGTCACTACGTTCTCTCCTTTGTCATTTTAGTGTATAAAATTGTGGTATCTAACGTCTCACTTCACTTCATATCAAATTAATGTGAAGCTATCAGCGTACCAACTATTACTGACAACTATCACTAAGTAATAAAACACGTATACTTAAGTATATTGTTACATAGTTAAAGTTAATTAAAGTTTATAATATTCAAAAACATTTGCGACATATGTAAACGATAAGTGATTTTATCTCAATTATGTTTTATCTTCAGTCGATCTAAGCACCGATATGTAAAACTGTAATTTAACGTTTATTAGTATTGTAAACAGATAATAAATAGTAAATAAATCAGCTTTACGCTGTATCCCGCACACAGCAGGGTAGGCAGAGGGAACCTAGTGTTAAGACACTCCGTTCCCCACTTTCTGCCAATTTCTGGAGGCATTGCGTGTTGAGTGTTGAGTTTCTCCTCGACACCAGAGCTAAGAAATTAAAATATAAGTGTAAACAAATATTTCATCTCTTCGAGTGGGGATCGAACCCACAACCAGTCGATTTACAGGCACACTTTCTGCCCCTGCGCCACGACTGGCCTCAAAGTTAAAGTTAATTAAAGTTAATAATTTTCAAAGACATTTTGTGACATATGTAACCAAACGATAAGTTATTTTATCTCACCTATCTTCAGTTAATATAAGCATCGACAAAAAATCTGTAATTAAAACTGTAACCTAACGTTTATTAGTATTGTAAACAGATAACAAATAGTATATTAATGACAAAAATTAACATTTTACGCCATTTTCAACGTCCATTCGATATTTAAACAACTATTAATTACTCCATAATGGAAATGTGGTATTGGTTACATAATAAAAATGAACCCACAGTTTATTAATTACACTATCAATTAGCATACAAAATTGGATATTGAAGTAACCACCGATGGAGTGTTATTAAATTAATAGTATCAAGGTAATTCGATGAAATTGTAATAAGCTGGTGCTTTTTGATCCCTGGATAAATTGTGAAAGGCGAATGGCGCCCCACGTCCATTGGACGTCACATGGATGTAAGATCGTACTAAAAGTGAATATATGATATTGAAGAATGTTTTATGTTATATCACGATTTTAAATGAAACCGGATTAATAAATAATTTAGAAAACGGTCTCCTTCTGCTTCTCGTAAAAGTGTGGCGTTGAGTTCCGCCACTCAATATTGCTTAAAATCGGGTATAAGTGTGGTGGATTTTGGATTTTTTTCGTCAGACCAGAGACACATCACGTCAGAGAGATTTTTTTCGTGACGTGAAATATATGGAAAATATTTATATAAAGTAAAATTAAAAATTAACACATTTAAGTTTGCAATCTAAAGTTCAATTTTTGACTATGAATGATACAATTTATTATATAGATTTTTTATATAAATATGACTAGCGAGTATCTATATTATATTAAAGCCAAATTATACAAAATTGTTACATAAATTGTAACGCTCATGATTTATCTCGAACAGATAAAGAAGAACGAGTACATACTAGTAGGAGATTTAAAGACCTACCAAATCTCCCAAAACTTCTAAAGCTTCCTACCTAACTGATATACAAACTTAGAATAGAATAAACTTGCATTGCACACATGAAATCTTCGCGCAGCGGCACGAAGTGTGACTATAAAATCGACTGGTTGTGGGTTCGATCCCCATCGAGGAGAAGAAATATTTACTTAAATTTATATTTCCATTTCTTCGCTCTGGTGTCGGCAAAGCGCGGCGTTGAGTTCTGCCATTCAACACGCAATGCCTTCAGAAATTGGCGGAAAGTGGAGAACGGAGTGTCTTAACACTAGAGTCACTCTGCCTACCCTGCTGTGTACGGGATACAGCGTGAAGCTGACAAAAAAAATTAACTTACATATAAAATAGCGACTATCATCCAGGCACTCTACATCTCCACATCCACATCTCCGGGGCGCCCTGGCCACGGGCTAAGCTAATTAGGCCCCCCGCTCTGTCAATGTTCGGCCCGGCTTAATGCGTGTGTCTCCATTAACCGCCCTCAGTTTAAACACAGTGTCTGTGTACACTGGGCACTGACAATTCGCTAAAATTGATTTGTAACCGAGGGGCCTCGGTGTCTCTATTTGCTGACATACAGTGTTTATTTTCTTTCTGCTATTTAACTATGTTAGTTGTTAGTTCTGTTGTTTCTTATTTTGTTTGGTTTAAAATATCGTATTAGATTAAGGCTCTAATGGTGCAGGGGTACATGCGTGGGACTGTAACGCAACGGTTGTGGGCTCGATTCCCACTCAGGGGAATTAATTATTATTTATTTTTTTTGCTCTGGTAGCCAGGAAAAAGCGCTGAGTTCCGCCACCCAACATGCAATGTCTCGAATTCCAATGCCAGCTATATCGATGGCTCCTAAGTATAAGGACCAAAGCGCGAAATCACAACTTTACAGGAGAGGCTTCCAAAGTTTAAATTTGCTATAATTTTATGTTGGTACATCCGAAGAAAATGAAACTTTGCTTATCACCTAAATCAACTATTCTCTATATATATACCGTAGTATTTTATTTATATTTATCCTAGTATTTTTTTTACTGCACAATGGCCCTTATACGTTAGTTTTTGTTATATTTATTG
>JAATLQ010035138.1:7776-53926 GCA_013421005.1 Heliconius erato x Heliconius himera
TTTGTCTCATTATTAATCAATTTTATAACTAAAATATGAAAAAAATATGATATATTGTTATTTAGCATAATACGCGTAAAACAGCCAATGTGGTACATTGGCCTTTTTAAAGCGTTTTTAGAGAACAATAAATATAACAAAAACTAACGTATAAGGGCCATTGTGCAGTAAAAAAAATACTAGGATAAATATAAATAAAATACTACGGTATATATATAGAGGATAGTTGATTTAGGTGATAAGTAAAGTTTCATTTTCTTCGGATGTACCAACATAAAATTATAGCAAATTTAAACTTTGGAAGCCTCTCCTGTAAAGTTGTGATTTCGCGCTTTGGCCCTTATACTTAGGAGCCATCGATATATTGCACATACGTATAATTTCACTTTTCACAAGTTTCACATAACAAAATATATGAATTCCAAAAAGTTGTTCTTTAAATCAAATATAATAACCAAATATAACTAAAATACACTTCCAAAGAAAAACAAACAAAATATGAAAAGAAAAAAGCTGTCAGTTACAGAAAACGACTTTTCTATTCATATTTTAGGGAAGCGGAATGTCGATCTCTCTCATGGTTATGTTAACACAAATCAAATTTTACTTTCGTATATCAAAATATTTGCACATATTGGTAAATGAAAATAATATTTAACTACAAACTATTTTATTTTTCTGATTAGGTTTTAGGTGTTACATCTCTCTTAGATGGACATTGTAGCGCAGCAGAACAGTGTTTACCTGTAAGCATGACGGTTGTGGGCTCGATTCCCACTCATTGAAATTATTTTCATTTCAACTTTGCGTTGTGTTCCGCCACTCAACATGCAGCGTCATGAAAATAGCGAACGGAATGTCGTAACTAGGTTCCAGGTCCGGTCAGGTTCCGGTCTACCCCGTCTCGTATCTCGTCGTCTATATGCGAGATACAGCGCGATGTACATACAATAATATATTTACTTGCTTAACCCTTTAATGCCATATGGGTGTAAAATACTCTGGTAGATTTGTTTTATGTCGCTACGGTCTTTAGTTTTTGTCACAGCGCTTTAAACTTTTGAGTAGCCTCCTGAACTGTGTGTAGCCCTTGAACGCACGAGAGAAGTGGTCGTTCTCACGCCCAATTTTTACTACACGCTTCTCTCCTGGAGCAGTCCACTATGACTGCTATGGGTCTTGATACATCTATAATACCGATGTCGATACCCTATTGATTAATAACGTAAGTATTAGCCTTTCTTATGATTTTTATTGAATTACGCATGGAAAATGGAGATTTAGCATGCAAAATCGGAATAGTTTTTTGGGTTATGAGTCCACGATAGTAGTAGTAAGGCTAGTATCTACAAAATTTTTAAATCAGATCTGTACAAGCATCTGCCGACTAGCCGCTTGACGAAGATAACTTATTAGAAAAAGATATATATCAAGATGATCTCCAAAGTGTTGATGATTAAGAACAACTTCTGTCTCATCTCTATGAGAACACTGTGAAAATCAAAGAAAAATAAAAATATTTGAAAATGACTGAGAAATTAAAAGTTTCCTATGATTTCTTTTTGTCATACTTGTAAGGAAAAAAAAAATTTTTAATCAAAAATTTTTTTTAGCAGTATATTGTGATAAACAGAAATAAAAACTTTGGTTTGTATTTGGATTTCATTTTGTTATAATAAAGAAAACATTATAGTCCCCTCTTGTATAGTAAACTGTTTAAGTCATATTTTCAATTTTTATTTTTCCCGAGTTTTTTTTACAAAATATTTACAAATAACTGCATATATTTATTGACATAGATCCAAACTAATTGGTAAAAGTAAGTTGTTCATAATTTCTTACAATTAATTAATAATTTCATTACTTTTAAAAATAAGGTGTTTTTACACCCATTATAGTCTTAGTGGGTTACGTAAATCACTATAGCTTTTAAGGGTTAACTTTTCATATATTCTAAATGTCTAAGAAACTAACAAAAAAATATATGATATATTTTCTCAAAACCTCTTAACCATGTTTTATAGCGTCCGTTGTCTTAAATGTGTGTATAAATGCATTTGTTCTTGGAAAATATATATTTGATAAATGATAGCTCTCGTGATTCCTAAAGGGTTTTCGTGAGTTCAGAGAGATAGTCGTAGGGATTGAAATAGATGTTCAATATCATATTCATATATTATGTTATTTGTTATAGTAATATATAAAGTCGAAAATGACTACAACACTTTAAAAGACTAAACATATTTTCTTGAATCACTCGTTCAAGTCACCATTCAAACAAAATAAAGAAATATTTATAAAAACAAAAACCCCGACTCCACCTCCTCTTTAAATTATGCGGTGTTCCTAGTAAAGATTTTATTGATTGAAGAATTAGTTATAGGTCTCGACTGTTACTCCTAATAAACTATTGGGCTTGTTTATTTTCTTTTTAATTTTATGCAGCCGGGGTTTTTGTTTTTATAAATATTTCTTAATTTTTCACTTTATTGTTAGAATTCATTATGGTAATAATAATCATGATATACCTTTTTAAAATCCTCGTATTAAGCTCTTGAATTTGGTACCCATATTGTGGTATTCGAAACGATTTTTTTTTCTTCACTAAATGCAATAGCGTCCCACAGCCGCCATAATTGTTTTTTTTAACGTCACCTATCTAAGAACACTAGGGCTGCTAATACAAATCTAACGATACCTCAATTATCTAAATCCGTTCAGCAGTTCTGGAAATATGAGATAATATAGAATATTACATACATACATACCTACAAGATACACGCGAAAAACATAACCCTGCCTTAGCAGTCGGGAAAAAAACTAAACCAAAAATAGATAATCCATATGATGCTCCAGGTAGACAGACGCGTAAAATTTATAAATCGTCAGTTTTGGCTTCAGAAGTATAAAAACACACGTTACATCAAAATGGATGTACCTTAGTATAATTTATTTATGGATGATTTTTTTCGCACATTTCACAAAACAAAAATAATAAATGAAACTAAATACTGTAAAAGCTTAGAAAATAAATAATTTGAAGCTGCGTCAAAGGTCGAAGAACTCATAAATCTTGATTTTGAACAATGATTTACGAGTGCGGTCTCCGTGTGCGGTCCGTGTGATATTTGTATCTATTGTTCACTTTTGTTTCAGTTGAAAAATTACATATAAAACATCAGGTGTTTTTCTTGTAACTTGTATATATTAGGGAGTAGTGCCCACGATGCTAACTCGGGATTTGCTCGAACATCATAGAGACCTTTTTGTTGTCGACCCTGTTGTGAATGATGGATCAATAAACAAATAACTTTTGTGTCAGCTGACTGAGACTGATAAAGAAAAAGTAGAATAAAATCATACATTACAAGCTGTCATATTGGTTAAATCAGCCTACACAGCCGTGTGTTTGATACAGCGTGAAGCTGAATAATATATGAATAAACATTGTAATGTTTTAAATGGAACGACTTAAAATAATATATCTGCAACATACGAGTAGCTATGAGGATATCGATTATTTTATTCTTCAATTTGCCCACTTGCAAATTATTAATTTCACACTTTGCTTTCATCAAGCTAAGCTTTTTCCAAAGTAAACGAATTGATCAAAAGTATATCAATAAAAGCATCATGACTCATATGAAAACGCCGAGTAGACGATACCAAAATCAAAGAAGAATTTTAAACATTTTTAAGTGTGCGTGCGTGCGTGCGTGCGTGCGTGCGTGCGTGCGTGCGTGCGTGTGTGTGTGTGTGTGTGTATGTGTAAGTATATACATTGTTCATATTGAATACAGTTATTCGTCATACTTTTACCTTCTATATACGCCCTAATAAACCTGAAATGTTTTGTGATTGCGATTTTTACGATAGTCAGATATGACGGGGCAATAAATTCAATAAAGCAGTAAAATATATTGATTCGTGAACTGGCTTTATGACATGTAAATACCAGGTTTAGTAAATGTCTAAAATGATAATATTGACTTATTATTTAAATACATACATTTATTAAGGCCCGTTGTTTAGTTAGTCTTTTATGTAAATATATTAGATACAACAATATTAAGCTATAAACTAACATATTTATAAAATTTTATTTATTACTAACACATGTTTATGTATATATTCTAATTATGTATATTTTTTAATTTTATAGGTGAAGGCAATATTTCGACTGGACTACTTTTTGACATGCATATTCCTATTGTGTAATATAGTCTCTTTTTACGGTACAATCTCCTTCGTATGGTCTCTATACAACGTGACATTGGCGAAGTGATTAGTGCTCAACTGGCACGCTCAGAGCGCCATAAATGAACAACTGAACTGAACTGAGGCCCGTTGTTGCGCAGGGGCACAAGTGAGTGACTCTGAACAACTGGCTGTCGGTTCGAGGTTATTGAATGTTTATTTAAATTTATATTTCCAATTCTTCATTCTGGTGTCGAGGCAAAGCGCGGCGTTGAGTTCCGCCACTCAACATGCCTCCAGAATTTAACGGAGAATTATTAACTGAGTAAGCATCAAAAACATATAACTCATTATAATTTATTTTATGATGGTCAAGTAAATAGTATGATGATCTACCGAGGGCAGGAATGAAGAGGTTGATTCGGGAAGTAAACTGTCATGACAGTTGACGAGGTGGAAATGGTAGAACTAAGATTAACAACATCAATTTTACGCTACATCCTGCACAAGGAAGGGTAGGCAGAACCTAGTTTTAAGACACTCTGTTCCCCACTTTCTGCCGAATTCTGGACGCATTGTATGTTGAGTGGAAATATCAATTTAAATAAATATTTCATCTCCTCGAGTGGGAATCGAACCCACAACCAATTGGTTTTACAGTACACTTTGTGCCCCTGCGCCACGACTGACCTCTTAATTATTAAATTATATTAATTAACAACATAAATAACAAAATATAGAAATTGATTTTAGCATACATAGACGGTAACACTTGTTATTTCTGGTTAAATTTTATGATTTGACCTTTACTTGAACTTTTGTCTGTACAAGACTATGTGAAACTGGATCCTACATCCGGTCTAACTAAGGGCGGATGTGGAAGGAGAAGATGGGATTGCTAGTTTAAATGAACATAGACGAATAAAAGGCAGTCCGTGTTAGATTTTCTAAGTAAACAAGATCTGCGAAACGTATCATTGCCAGTTCTTTTAGATTGGTACGAGTGGTTGTATTTTTGTCAGTCAATAAAAAAAAAGTTATTTCTTATTTTTTTAACCTCATACTATAAGGCTAGGAGGAGGGAACCTGAAAAACCTAGTGTAAAGACAATCTGTTCTTAATTATGAGACTTCCGATCTACATTTTTTGCCGAATTCTTGATACATTGCGTGTTGAGTGACAGAAGTAAACGGTCTTTTACCATGCTACCAGAGCGAGCGCTGATCGCTCAGGCGCACCACACTGGGCTACAATATATTTAATAAGATTGTATGTATTTTTTGTATTTTATCCACTATTTCTATTAGATTACCAATGATCCTTGGTTGAACAAATTCTATATAGGGTCACTTATGACAATAAAATTCATTTCTTATTCTAGGCACGCAGCTATAAGGCTGAAATGTTCTTTTACTTAATCTTTTTCTCTTTTTCTTATTCAGCTTAGTATGTATTTATTGTACTCGTGGTAAAGGTCGCTTATTATATTTAATAAAATCGAAGGGTGTATTAAATTCATATCGATAAAATATATAGGATTTTGTGCCAAAAATACTAATATTTTTCTATAGAACTTATAATATGTTAAAAATTATACATTAGCTATAATTTGATACTGTTATTTTTTTTTTATTTTTCAGTGTAACGGGGTTTTCTCTAATAGTAAAGTTGACAGAGAACTTAGGGCCAAGACAACAGACATTGTGAGTTGAATGGTGAAACCATGTGAGCCTTGACTTTAATTTCGAACTGATATTTTTGTCGAAATAGAAAATATTTGTGTCTAAATATATGTATTTTCCTTAATATTTAAAGCTTAATTTTTACTCCCACTCGGGGAACATGATTTTGTGTTCTTTTTTTTCTTCTCTGGTAACACTCCAAAACACAATATCGAGATTTTTAGGTTCCCTCGATCTACCGTGCTATATGCGGGATACATCCAAGCAAAAACATATAGCACAGTAAATAATGTCAAGATTTAGGAACAATTTTATTAGAATCGAAAATAGACATTTAAAACTTTTATTCTCTATCCAAATCTTTAGAAATGCCGAATTTCCTGAAAGGTATATAATCTTTAAAGTGTGAACCCTAGTCAAAGAACAATTCATTGGATCATCTCAAACTGAATCCGAGAATTGAAGCACAAAAGCAAATACTAAATAATAGTATTAGTCCTTTGTAGCTTTGTCTATGAGGATAAGGAAGAGGTCTTTGATTGGAGACTGTGTATGTATGTTTCATACATTCATGTATGTGTACATATATGTATTTACAAATAATGTAAATACGGTACAAAAACAAATTACTGGTTGTAATTTAATAATTAGAGTACTCTTTTAAAAGTTTCAACGTGATGTATTTTTTTTTCAGCTTCACGCTGTATCCCGCACACAGCAAAGTAGCAGAGGGAACCTAGTGTTACTCTGTGCCCCATTTTCCGCCGAATTCTGGAAGCATTGTGTGTTGAGAACTCAACGCCGCGCTTTTCCTTCACGCTGTATCTCACCTGTAGCAGGGAGAGGCAGAGGAGACCTAGCGTTAAGACTCCTATGTATATGATCTGCATATTATATTAGATTAAATCGATAATATGAAAACTTACCAGTACTTGTGTATTTTTGATACGACAATTAATGAGACCATTTAATTATTAAAGAAGAGAAGAACAAGACTTTGTTGGCATTTGAATATTTTAATACTATCTTCATGTTAATTTCGATCTGTCTGGTTATTTTAATTATGCTTTGGGAAATCAGTCACCCAATTGTTCTATATATTTGAAGAAATTAATTAATAATCAAGGCTGTCGCGGCGCTGTGGTACAATGACTTTAAACGCGACGGTTGTGGGTTTAATTCTTACTCGGAGAAATTAATTACGCCTTCTGAATTAATGTCTAGAAAATTAGATAGTGCGTAAAAATGCAGTGTCTCAAGACAACTTTCCTCTGCCTACATGCGAGATAAAATGTAAAGCTAAAAAAATATGATATAATTTAATTTTCGATATTATATATGTATCTGAGTATTAAATGATTAATTACAATTACACTATTGGTTCACTCGTAGGGACTACACGGTAAGTGAACTTCTGACTGTGAACTTCGTGACTACACGGTAACTTAAACTTAAGTTATGTTTCAACTAAAATTATTAGTAGACGAGTACGAGAATCTAAGAACCGCAAGAAATAGTTAATAAAATAAATACAAACATGAGTCATTAAAATGTTGCACGTAAAAAAGTGGGGCAAGAAGGTTCTCTCATATATGCGAAGATAAGTTTCTAAAATGACATTTCCAATAGAAATTTTCTTTTTTTACAGTTTCACATAGTGTCCCCTATATAACATGGTAGGCAGAAGAAAAGAAAAGAAAGGTAACTCTTACCCCTAAGCCATATGTTTTAATTTAGCTACGTTCAATAATACTTTTCTATCATTGGTTCACACTAAGCCCCGTATTTATAAACCGCTTCCAAGTCTGAGATCTCTGACCTGAGAGCGATTTATAAATGCGAATCTAAATAACACTAAAAAATTTAAAAATATCTTGACTAGTGATTAGTTTACTTTCAACATGATATTTTTAAATATTTACAAATCTTGGTCTCAATGATTATTCTTAACTTAGCTTCACATTGTATCCCTAGCGGGATAGTCAACATATGTACCTCTTTCGCCTCGTCCACTGTCATCAAATTCTTTATACACGGCCTTCTTGTGGTCCTCATGCTTTTTACGTGACCTTCCTCCAGTATCTTTGATACTGTGTTTGCTACTTTTTCACTTATTGGGCCACAATGGGTTGCCCACAGTGACACTGCCACCCACGTGATAGCGCACTGATAGGGTTCCGCTGATGTGTTATGTGCAAGCTGGATTATGGTAGGGGAAAAGAGAGAATCTAGTGTTAAAACACTCCGGCAAACAGAGACGACTGGATCTAGTCTAGTCTAAAAATAAATAGTCTAGATTAATTGATAACAGCCCTCCTTATAATTAATTACTTACTGATAGAAATCAAGACAATCTAAGATACATTAACTTCATTTCTGATTAAAATGAGATTCCAAGAGGCACGGGTTCGAGTTCTGTTCAATTTTATATGTCTTTTTAAATATTTTTCTTTTTTTACTTTGTGATTAGTACCTTTAAAATAGAAAAAAGTTATTTGTAGTTTTTAGAGAAGAAATTTTTAGAAGTGCGTCATTCCGTTCGAGTTTGCTAAAATTGGTGGCACATTCCTCACTTCTTTAATTTTAGTTTTGTTTATTAAATTTTTTTATGGAAAAGGACAAGGCAAACGAGCGTTCGGGTCACCTGATGATCAATGATAACCGCCGCTCACAACCACGTGCAACACCAG
The DNA here is from genome assembly GCA_013421005.1 of Heliconius erato x Heliconius himera. Taxonomy (NCBI): domain Eukaryota; kingdom Metazoa; phylum Arthropoda; class Insecta; order Lepidoptera; family Nymphalidae; genus Heliconius; species Heliconius erato x Heliconius himera. The sequence continues at coordinate 16,346 of JAATLQ010035138.1, forward strand.
AGGAGCTACAGGTGCGTTGCCGGAATTTAAGGTAGACAGACGCGCTTTTTGAAGGTACCCATGTCATATCGACCTGGAAACACTGCCGCGGGTAGGCCATTCCACAGTTCCGTGGCGCGTGGAAGGAAGTTCCTACGAAACCGCACAGTAGTGGATTGCCACGTATCCAGGTGGTGTGAATGTTATTTTAGTTTGAAAATACACGTGACGTGAAGCTACATTATCAGTAAAAAAAAAACATAATATAAAACCACCACCACTCAACCACTTTAAATTTAAACTCCACTTTAGCAGTTAAGTAATTTATTTGCACTTTAGTTACGCTCACCGCATTACACCGCTACAATAGAAGTCGGTTATTACATCTTTGTGTTCTCATTTAACAACAAAAGGCGTTTAGCCACGATTTAGTACTATTATGTTTTTAAATAAGCTATCAGTGTTTTATGAGGCCAGTCGTGGGGCAGGGGCACATAGTGTGACTGTAAGCGCGACTGGTTGTGGGTTCGGTATCCCCACTCGAGGAAATTAAATATTTATTTAAATTTATATTTTCATTTCTTCGCTATCGAGGCAAAGCGTGACGTTGAGTTGCGACACTCAGCACGTAACAACTTGGTAGAAAGTGGAGAACAGAGTGTCTTAACTCATCATCAGGTTCCCTCTGAGTACCCTGCTGTGTGCGGGATACAGCGTGAAGCTATTAATTATATTTAATTTTTATTTAATCAGTGTTATAGGTGACGTTACATGCGTCTCGGACAAAACAGGGAATTCGTAGGGAACCTGGGAACCTAGTGTTAAGACACTCCGTTCTCGTTAAGACATTTCTATTCCACATTTTTTTGAATGTTGAGTGGAGGAACACCGTGCTTAATATGCATTTAATAATAATGTTTTGCGATTTGAATATTATTTAATATATAAACAACATACGCTAGTACTAATTTAAGTACTAATATAACAATACTAGTAATAAAATTTGTTAGCATTAATTGTAAAATCCGTGGCGTTGATTTCCTTTTGCTCATATAAGAGATACACGATTTTAACATATATTATGAATGCTTTATCATAAATAAATAAAGTGTTTTGTGGCCTTCACCATATTGCATAACTTATTATGAAGCCTTCATGGCCCGGGGACAGAAGCATGCGATTTTAAGCTCGTCGGTTGTGGTTTCGATTCCCATTCGAGGGAATGAAATATTTAATATTTTCATTTCCTCACTCGAGAGAGTTCGGCCGTTCGGTAGAATTCAACACGGAAAATCTCAAAAATTCTGCAGAAAGTGGGGAACGGGAGTATCTTAATGGGAAATGTAGTGGTCTTAGCACTAGGTTTCCAGGTTTACTCTACCTACCCTGCTATCGTTCCTTTAAAGGAACATAATAATAGTAGCTGTAACTACTCCGTTTTGTTTAAGATCATCGAATCAAGAAGCTACATTTTGAAGCTCTCTCAATGGTGGTAAACGAGGTGGCCTTTATATAGTACCGTCTTAAGAAAATAATGTTTTTATTTATATTAAGATAAGGTGCTTATCGCTTACATTAATAAAATCTTGCTTTTGGCCACTACAGTTACAAAATACACAAAATACTAAATCTGAAATCGTCACACCCTTCTTTAATTTTTAATTCTATCGCTGGCTATTTCGTTTGATTTTGAACTAGATTAGACTATTATAGGTTTTCTGATTGAAGTATTTATTATTGTTAGCCCTGTGGGCTAATGATATTAATAAATATCTTCTTGCATCCAGTAGCCTGTATTTTGATTTTATTATAGGTAAGAAACAAATTATACATGTCTATTATTATATGATACACATAAAATACATGAATAAATTGTTTCGTTTAAATTAGTTCATTATCATCCTTTTGTAACAAAATCAAACACCTCGGGGCTTATACAGAACTTATATTTCTTCCAGAGTAAAATACTGTTAAGCTTGTACAATGTCTATCTTAAATTCTAATACAATATGTTATTCTAAAGGACCTCTATCTTCTTCCGCTCCAAGTCTAAATTGCGAATATTAAAACTTAAAATGATTACACTTAGATAAAAAAATATAAAATGATTACACTTTGTAATAGTTATTTTTTATAATTACTACATATTTTTCATTATTTCTCAGTTTTATGTAGCATTCCGTATGAAGCAGGATAGGCAGAGGGAGCTTAGTGCTCTGCTTTTCACTTTCCGCGCATTGTGCGTTGTGTGGCGGAACTCAACACCACAATTTTCCTCGAGCGAAGAAGTGAAAATATTTTATTGCCTCGGAGGACAATAGAACCCTAGTAAAAATAGTCGCTTTCACTGACTCATGCTTATGCTCCTTTTTCACCAAGACACAGTTATCGATAAATCCATATTGCTTAGAATAATGACCAATGATCTAAAACTTATGAAGTGTATAACGCTTCGTATCTTCATCAAATTATTCAAATACTTTAATGTAAATGACCTCTAACAATTTTCTAAATTTTGCTTTCTCTGTATTTTTAAGTCTTATTAGTTTTGAAACTATTCATTCATCCACTGTCACGTTTCTTGGTAAGTTTTTTTCCTGGAACTTAGGGCAGTAGATATGTTACTTGATTAATGATTATTATTAGAAATACGCATATTAATAGTTTATTTTTGTGATGTATAATTTTGATTGTCTTAGTAGAGTCACTCCGAAATCTTTAATCATAATTAAAATGAAATTAACAAGCTTATTACTGGCTTTAAATAGCAAAGGGGATAGTAAAATATATATAGTATATAATCTGGGCAATTATTAATTAAAAGTAACGCCCAAATAATTCAAAAGTGAAAAAATAATTTAGGGCCTAAGTGTATCTTTTCTCAATAAGACACGTACATGGGCCAATTTACCACTTTGGCCGTTCTATCTCATAACTCGTGAAAAAGAGACGTTTTTTGTTATCTATCTAATGACGAACGTAATAAAAACAATACTAAGCTTTTGCAATCAACACAGCCCAATCATTGTTCTGTTTAGCGTATAAGTATCAAACTGGCTGATTGGCCCCAAAAATAAAGAAATGTGTAGAAATTCCCCGCGTAAAAGTCTTAAATGACTATTTGGCCCTTGTACGCTTAAATGAGTGCTACATAGGCCGTTATATTCTAACAAAAAGTCCTGTTTCTATGCAGAAATTTCTATTTTTTAATAGCTGACCTGATAAATTATATCGATAGAATGCGTTTGGCATAAAAAAGTGAAAATTGCCAAATTGTTAGTTTGGCCCATATACATAGGACCCATCGATATAGTTATAGGCGTTTGACTATCTGGATTCGATTACCATACGAGGAATGAATTATTTTCAATTTGCCCTCTGCTAAGGTGTTACGGCCCTAACACTATGGCGTTAATTTTCCTCCACTAAATACGCAATATCTCGAAAATTAAGCGGAAAGTGGGGAACAGAATAATTTAACAGTAGATTCTCTCTGCCTAGTCTGCTATGCGGGAAAGAGAGTGTTTTTTTTTTCATGTTTTTTTTTATATTTATGTATATATTTAGAACACTCGGAACTTGAACACGTTTCGAAAACTGCTCAGGAAAATTTAATATTTTAATTCCCTTGCCTTGGGAAAGAGGCAAAGCACGGAGTTGAGATTCTACATGCAGCTCGCAATGCCTGTAGAATTCGGCGGAAGGTAAGGAATAGAGTAAATCGATGGGTAACGGAGAGTCTGTTAAGATTGATAGTAATAATAGGGTCTAATTTTTCCTCTACCTACCCTGCTATATAGGGATACATATAACACTATAAAGAAATAGCCTAAGCCAACCCTACGCCTAACGAAATTGATACTGTTCGATAAAACGCTTTTAACAGTAACCCAAGATTTATTACTTGTTTTTATCACGACAATATTTTGTGTAACAAATAAATTTAAAATTTGATAGGAAAATTTGTGATACTTTGATTGCTTGTTGCGGCCTACGCTGGTGATATAAGAGGGCCTCGTGATATGGTTATTATGATGCCAGTGTACACGCGATAGTTGTTGGTTCGATCCTTAATTAGGGGTATATATATCGTTTATTTTTTTTCCGGTTTGGCATGACAAAGCGTAGCGTGTGAGGCCTAATATATATTTTTGACTTTGATTTAATTGTATGTGACTAAATAGGTAGTTAAGCAAAGTCTGTTTGAGCAGTATGTTTTGATTGCTATTTTTGATAATAGTACGTAAATCTACATGCATTTATGCATACTAATATTATAAAGCTAAAGAGTTTGATTGTCTAAAAGCACTAATCACAAAAATATCAAGTTGGAATTGAAAAATTACTTTTGTGTCCGACAGTCCATTTGCCGAAGAAAGCTATATGGCTATATTTATCACGTGAATCATTTCGATGTAACTCACTGTACCTGAAGTCAGAGCTACCTCCCGCATTCAGGTTTTGTCATATATCATACACAGCTTTTACTTAGTCCATTTAGCCACACCATTTTTCAAAGCAACTTTGCAAAATCACAAGTAAAAAAAAGCTAGTATAAGATAAAAAATAATACTACTTTTTTTAGATTCACGGTGTATTTTGTACGTAGCATCTTAGGCAGAAGGAACCTGGGAACCTTTAAAACATCCTCCGTACCCATTAGAACACTTCCGTTCATCAAACCTATAAATAGATAAATACATAATTATTACGAAAACATGAAGCATATCTTTGTCCTGCATCCTCTATGATTTTCTTCAAAAGAGAGCGCCGCGGGCTCATGTCGTAGAAACTTTAAATTATAATGTACCGTATAATTAATTATAGAGTAACAACGGCTAGAGTTTATGAATTTCTGCGCCTTGAGGCGGTCGAGTTACATTGTATGAAGAAAAAATATAGGCTTATTATTCTAAAAGAGATATAATAATATGCCCTAGAATAGATATTTTGTTTTTTTTTTTAGCTTTACGCTGTATCCCGTACGTAGCAGAGTAACCAGTGGGAACATAGTCATTACGTGCGTGCGTCATTGCGTGTTGAGTGGCGAAACTCAACGCTACTTTCCCTTGTAACTATTACTCCAAGCTTGAATCGAACTCTCAACCATCGTGGTTACAGTGACACTCTTGTGAAACTGGGCCAAGATGGCCTCAATGTTTTAAAAGTTGTAATTTATCAAAAAAAATTTAAAAGTTTGCAACCTGTTCAAAAAATTTATTCATTTTTAACTTTTTTTAGACATTAAGTAGAGTAGGCAGAACCTAGAGTCCTATCACTCCGTTTTCCATTTGTCGAATTTAAAACATTGTATTTCAATAAAAATAACTACAATATCACTTGCCCGAATGAATATCTAATCCACAAGCATCATACATGACATCACATTTATAGTCAAAACAAATAAATAAAATATAATATTACAAAATCATATGCAATGTACTATAGAGAATTCTAATTCTTCAAATTCAACTTCTATATACTACAAAGAAAGCATTTGCTGTATGCTATTTAAGACAGCGAAAAGGTCACGACATACCTACAATAACTGGTATTTAAATAAAACTCTTCTTAAATATCTGAGACCACTCGAAATTTTTCAATGATAATTAGACGAATTGAGTCTAGAATATATTATTTTATTTTCTTAACGAATGAATGTACTATATTATGTTTATAGGCGCATACATCATAAATAAAATATATGTCCTAATGTAGTACTTAAAGTAATAAAAATTGCAATGGCTATACATGCTGAAGAAAAAAAACCGAGGCCTTCCGCCACTCAATACGCAACGTGTTGAAAATTGGGCGGTGCGTGGGGAACGGAAGGTCTTAACACTAGGTTCCCTGTGCCTACCCTACTTTATACGGATTACACCATGAAGCTAATATTTTACAGTTTTTGCAAATATATGTATGTGTATTTATATAGTAAAAGTATATTAGACTATGAATGTGACTTTATATATCGTTATTCATATTTACGTACACGTAAGACTTATTTATATATTGTAAATATCAAGTATAATAATAATTGAATACTGTAATAAAATAATAGCAGAGTTTTTTAAAATTGAGACCATAGTGGCGCGGTGGCACAACTTCTAAATGTATGCGCATAGAAGAGTTCAATCCTCCAGGTGATTTTAATCCATACCTGTATTTAGTGTGACGCGATTACGTATAGATCCAAATAACATAATCATTTACTACTACAAAAATACTACTAAAGGTTAAACAACTTCGAACTTTATCGCCAATATCTACGACTCGATTTCGGAATGAGGCGTGTCCGGTGGTGTTCCTTTGATAGATTTATGTGTGCGTGTGTCGTCCTTACAAATGGCGTTTTATTTTAAAACGACAATTTTATTATTTATTTTGTTAGAAAAAATAACTTTTTCATTTTTGGGAATTTATTTTTTTCTGATTTATATTAGGCTTTTATAGAGTAGTTAAAACTGTGGTTTCATTTAAAGTGGTGCTTACACTTCCACCCTGTATTATTATTTTATATTTATATTATATATATATATATATATATATATATATATATATATATATATATATATATATAAAATTGTATGTTGAGTGGCCGAAATACACACTGAGCTTTGTATATATATATAAAGCTCAGTGTGTATTTCGACCACTCAACATACAATTTTTTTACAGAATTTTGTAACATCAATCAATCAAGATCAAATAAACGAAACGTTATTATTACACGCAATGCAATGCTCATTCTTCTTATATCAATTCAGACATTTTCAGAAATTCAATAACATTCACAACTTATCTATGATATGTGCCAAATAAAAATAGTTATTGGTATATGTAACCTAAAACTTAATCAAGTCAGATGTAGGTGCCATATGGCATTATAACCACGCACGAGAGTTTAGTTTTAATTAAACGCGATGATTCTAGTTCAAATGTTAGCCGTGTGAACGCTACTTCTTTTAGCTTTACACTGTATTCTGCATATAGCAGGGTAGCCGAAGGGAACCTGGGAACCTAGTGTCAAGAGACGCCACTTTCATTAAGACAATTTAGTTCTCTACGTTACTTCGAATTCTCGAGGCAATGCGTGATGCTACCTGATAGGAAAATCGAATAGAAGAAGGAAGGAAAATATAGGAAATTACCACTTTTATCTACCCTAAGAATAATAGAGCATACAAAGGAAGAATACAAATGTTATATTTCCTCTCATGTGAGTGATAGACAAATAGCTAAATAAAAAAAAATGCTATAAGTCGTGAGCTCGGTTTATTCATTAAAGATAATTATTAAACTTTCAATTAAAGAGACTAAAGTTGAGGCCAGTCGTGGCGCAGGGGCACAAAGTGTTACTGTAAAACCGACTGGTTGTGGGTTCAATCCCCACTCGAGGAGATGAAATATTTACTTAAATTTATATTTCCATTTCTTCGCACTGGTGTCAAGGCAAGTCGCGGCGTTGAGTTCTGCCACTCAACACTCTGTCTCTCTGTCTACCCTCCTGTGTATGGGATAGAGCGTGAAGCTGATTAATAAAAGAGACAAAAACATTCAGAACAATTTATTTGACCATAAGTTTTCCAAATCAAAGTTATTGTAATCCAATAATGATAATCGAAAATCACATTTTTTGTGGATAAAGCACTCAATACGCAATGTTCACTATGATATAAATTCAGAAAGTGGAGAATGCAGTATCTCTTACCCTGTTATGTTTAAGAAAAATATAAAAACAAAAAATTAAAAAATAATTTTATCACTTTTTTTATTATTTATTTATTTTCTTAAAATAACAAATATAAAAAACTTACATCTACTCCGCCAAACCATTTAAATGGGTTACCGACGGACAAAGCTCTCATATTCTCATTTAAAACTTACACATTTTGAAGCTGAGGTAACGATTTCTATTCAAGAGTTCAATTAAAAAAAATAGTATACGCTATATCTCGCGTATAGTAGAATAAGCTAAAATAATATAGTGCTGGGAGACTCTGGTACCCTTTACGTTTAATTTTCGAGACATAGCGTGTTGAGTGGCAGAGCTCGACGCCGCGTTTATGTTTGTAAATACACCAGAGGAAATGTAAATAATTAATTCCTCCTATTGTTAAAATTTAATATATGTGCATATACTCGTATGTAAAGCTGGAATGTGTGTTAGACCGCAGGACGTATGTCACAGACAAGTTAAGCTTTGTTTTCATTTCGAATTTCGAAAAATTGAACAATTTATGAAGAGTTTTCATAATAACATAAATTAAATATTTCTTTATACATATGTATATGCAATAGAGAAATTTCGAGTCGAGACCAGATCGAAGAAATTGAACATATTAAATATTTCATTTCCTCGAGTGGGAATCGAAGCCACAAACTGTTTATAGTCACACCATTGGACCGATGCGCCACGGCTGGCTTCGATTTGATAACAAATATTAACGTATATTTTTATCAGGATAAACAATAAACAATGGTAAGGGCTCAGCCAACTAAGCTATCTGTGCATCCAATTTTCAGTAATATGTTTAATTTTTATGATTAAACAAAAAACATACAAACTTTTACAACCTTTATTTTGCAGAAATATATTGAAAACATGACACAGTTACTCCATCTAATATAATAATGTATTATATCAGCGTAAAACTGTGGTACAACTAAATCACCAACTTTTAAGAACTTCTCAAATTAAGGATTTGTGAGTAATCTTAATATTAATATGAAAGGTTTGTGGAGATTTGTGTTTACGATACGTTTGTATAAAGAGTGTTGGGGTCATCGTGTCTCAGTGGTAGTTTCTGATTTTAAACGTGACAGTTGTGGGTTCCAGGGAAGTGAATTATTTTCATTTTATTGCACTGGTAACAAGATAAAGAGCGATGTTGAGTTTTTAATGGGTAGAAATTGGGAAACAAAGACTTAACACTAGGTTCCTTTGCCGTCGCCTTTGCCTTTGGTGCGATGTACGAAAGCAGTTTTTGATTGTATAACAATTGCTTAACTACGTACTCGTACTCTCTCCTCTGCTCTTTTCTATTTTTTTAAATGAAATTACCAAAATCCTATCTTTTCAATACCATCTCTACGCTGACGATTTGCAGCTATATAGACACGCCACTCTTGAAGACCTGAATACGGCAATTCTGAACATAAACTCTGGTCTCGCTCATATCAGTGAGTGGGCGACTTTGTTTGGCCTTCTTATTAACCCCTCCAAATCTGAAGCTCTATTAATTGGAAGTAGACAATTACGTGCCAGAGTAGATTTTAATACCTTGCCTTGCATAAAACTAATAATTTGGGTCTTATGATTGATAACCATTTATCGTGGTCTACGAACACTAACGTAATCAGTAAACGCATACATTATTCTCTGCACTCTCTTAAACGCCTTCAAAATGTTTTACCCATTCGCACTAAAACCACTGTTGCTCAAACTCTACTTCTATCACTATTAGATTACGCTGATGTTTGTTATCCGGATGCTAATGAGGAGATTCACGACAAACTTGACCGACTTCAAAATATGTGTATTCGTTTTATCTTCGGCTTACACAAATTTGACTACGTGTCTGATTTTCGACGGCAACTGAATTGGCTTCCTGTGTGTTTACGCCGTAACCTGCATATTCTCACTCTTCTTTTTAACATTTTAACCCTACAAGGCTCAATTTTTTTTTCGTGCGTGAAAAAAATATATAGGTTACAATAAGTGATCAGAAGATAGGGAAAACTTATAAAAATAAAAATAAAACCATATTTTACTGAAAAAATAACTTTTTATTTCAGTTCCACATATGGTACACTGAGCTTTAACTTTACTTTCCTGGTATTGAACTAGTACATATTGAATCGCCTTGGAAATTGTTTCCTATGTACTTAACTTAACTTAGCTTCACACGTTATTCCTAGCGGGGTAGTCAGAGAGAACAGAGCGGCAAACTCTACGGTCTCTACATACCTCTTTCGCCTCGTCCACTGTCATCAACCTCTTCATACATGCATTCCGGGGGTCCTCATGCTTTTTACGTGACTTTCCTTCAGAATCTTCGATATTGTGTTTTCGAAGGTCAACAGAGGTCTCCACCTACCTCTCTTACTACTCACTTTTCCATCATAAATCTTTTTTAGCATTCTTTCATCACTCATTCATTCGACGTACCCAAACCAGCTGAGCTGACGTGACATCCTCGCTAGAACCTGCTATTTCGGTGTATCTCTTCATCGCGGATTCGAACAGATAAGCTGACTTCACATATTCTGCGAAGAGATCGCATCTCCACGGCATTTATCTTTCCTTCATTCTTCTTCTGTAATACCCACGTTTCGCTGCCGTATAACAGAGTCGGTACCAACACTGCATTATCTACGGCCAAGCCAAACGCGCAGCTGTGTTGACGTTTCGCCGTCTCATCAATGCAGCTCAGGCTCCGTTAACCTTGTCACCGGCAGCAATACGCCTTTCCACATCAATCTCGTCTCTCGTATCTTCGTATTTCGTATCTTCCGTCGCTACTGAACAATTCCCATTTAAAAGAAATGACTATCACTATATATTTTATTATTTTATATATTTAAAAATCATACTTATAACTTATTTCATAAATCTGCTCATTGATCGAAAGATCAAAAGCAATCATTAGATTTATCGAGGCAAAGTTAGTTTTGCATCCAGGATATTTGGCCCGTTGTCTTTTTTGAAAAAAATGTTATATATATGTATACAGGAAAATACTCAAACCCATCAAGTCTGATGTCACGAGGAGGTAGGATTGATATATTTGGTTTCTGTCTTTTATTTCCAACCTCATCAAATGAATCTTCTTCTTAAATCCACTTAAATCTTCTTTTTTTTCTTTAGGTTAGTTACAGAGCCAGGGATTCTAGATTCATTCTAGACCAATTGTGTTACTCATAGTCGATGATCGTCTAGGTGCCCGAGATTGGGTAATAGTACCTGTAGTTGTCTCTGATGTACTAGGCTAAGGGTCTGATGTATCTAAAAAAAATAAAATCATCGAGATCGTTGACGGGAGATCACTGCGGAGGTTTTGGGTAATCTTTCGATGTCATCATCACATTCAGCATCACAAAAATCATGTCCGACCTCACATCCAGAAGGAATGGCCTAGAAACCCTTAATATTTTAATCATGTAATCTTCTTCGCGCCATTAACTAAAAAAATCATAATATTTATAAGGAAAGTTATCGTAAGTACGTATAAGTGAAAACGCACACTAAAGCTCAACGTACCGTATGTGGAACACACATAAAAGTATGATTTTCTAATATGTTTACTTATGTAATATAAAAAATAACTTACCTTTGCAAAATATACACTTACTTATAACGCACAATATTTTTTTTTAAGTCAAAACTGTTGAATAACATTTTTTTTAATATTTTTTAATTTCAACAAATGAGTAACGTTTCAATTTCATTCAAATTTTGCATTTCATTTGCTATAACTAATACATAAATGATATTATTAGGTAAAGAGCCATACTATAACATTGCTAAATATCTGTAGCTTCTATCAAGATGTCAAGAGGTATTGCTACCTCTAGTTTTATAATTATAGGAACGATTAAAGTGGATGTCCCTCATGTGGCACTGGGTGCCTTGTAGGGTTAAGTTTTTTTCTGGAAAACGTATCACAAAATAAAATGTATCTAAAGTGTCAAATTAACGTTATTTAAATAATGGTTGAATAATATAAAAAAGTAAAATATTTTTAATATCAATTAATATAAAGAGTGATCTAGCAATATTTTCAACATTATAAAGAAATTAATTTAAAAAGTAAAAAAAAAATACATTTTGCGATTTTGGACAATTTTATTCTTTTCTTAATACTAATTTTATTTGTTTTTATCCAAATAAGGTTTTTTTTTTAATTTTGTCAGTTTATTTATTTATTTGAATATTTTGTTTTTACTTACAAAACACGTTTAGTACCTATTCTTTTTTTAAGTCCACTAAAATTGACGTTATTTATATTAATTTTCATGTCTATCGGTACCCCAAATAATATCTGCATTCTTTTATAATTAATTTGTGAATCTATACATACTAAACAAGTTAAAGACAAAACTCAACAGATAGTAGTTGAGGAATTTTACCATCCATCATTACCCGAATATCTTGATAGTATACCAATAACCTTATAAAAGTCCCTATAATATAGAAAACAATAACTCCTAACTCCTAATCGTTCAGCAGTTTTGTTTTCAGCTTCACGCTGTATCCCGCACACAGCAGGGTAGGCAGAGGGAACCTAGTGTTAAGACACTCCGTTCCCCACTTTCCGCCAATTTCTCTAGGCATTGGGTATTGAGTGGTATTATGTGTTCAACGCCGCGCTTTCCCAAGCGAAGAAATGAAAATATAAATGTAAATAAATATTTCATCTCCTCGAGTGGGAATCGAACCCACAATCAGTCGATTTACAGGCACACTTTGTGCCACTGCGCCACGACTGGCCTCTAGGAGTCTCGTTCAGGAGTTGCGTCTCCCATTCCATCATAAGCACAACAATGTAATCCAATATAGAAACTTAAAGGTTTGCCTAGATTTCCCTGAGATTCCTTCATCAAATCCTAACTTACAGCAATGGGACCAAATGGGAGAGCACGCTTTTTCAAATAAAAGATAATTTTTAAAATCGACTCTCAAATAACGGGGAAATTGCAGGACATACTTAAAAAAATATAGATTTGTCAAATATAGAACCTCCTTTTTAGTAAAGAAGTAGTTAAAAATGTACCTGCACCAACCTCAATACTAAAACTACCAACCGATAAACCAATAGCCATATATTTGAAGAAATGCAATAATCTTCGTACTGTAAGTTTATTTATATCGGCGCCGCGCCGTCTCCAACAGATTCACTGCCGCAGAAATATTACTTGAAAATGCAAATAGTAAGAAATAGTAGAGATAAAGTTATTTGAAACGTATGAATTGAAATTGTTCTATTTATGTATTACTGTAGTATAGAATAGTTGAATCTTGAGGTCAGTTTATTAGTGTGGAGAAAATTGCTCCGCGTAGAAACGACGTGGATGTGGGTTCGATCTTAGAAAGCTTACCTGTTTTTTTCTAGAACGGGATACACCATTTCTAAGTGGAGTTCCACTAGCCAAAATACAAAATACGTATGAGAGAAAAAACAGAACTAAACTAAACTACTACAAAGAATATAGGAATATAGTAGATCATTTGAAATTTGCATAGGATACATTTTCGAAACACAAACAAATCATTTGTTTTCCAATGTTCTGATAATTTAGAAATTTCGGATATAAATTTTTCAAAAAACATCAATTGGTTTACACAGCCAGTAACAAAATTTTGATGTTTTCAAATTTTGTCATCCAATAAATGAAAAACTGCAACATTCAGACGGTAACACGATTAAATGAGACACACCATATAGTACAAATCGGTGGATAAGCATGCGAAATGTACATATATTTATTTAGTTTTTTGATATATCAAAAAACTCTAAAATTCCGAAAGGTCCGAAATTTTATCATTATCGGGATATATCTCGATAGTGATAAAATTTGGGACCATACTTTGCGGTTTCCGACCATACCATAGGGGAAACATCACCTGTACAATCACGTGTTTTATAGATCGAGATCCTATATATTCACTTCGTACTTTACTTACCGACAAAATTTTCTTTATTTCAGGTGTCTCTGTACAGATATCTATATAAAATTTTAATACTGTATTTGAATTCATATTTACAAACACTTTTAGAACAGAATCCATTTCATCACCACAATTCATACATACTATCTTTCTTGCAGATGCAGTCGGAAAGAGTGGTGGCTCAAAATTACAATACGAATTCATAACGTGGACGTTTTTTCTACTATCAAGAAACCTTGTGCCTTGCTTAGTGAAGTAAAGTGAAAGATTTATTTACATTATTGTTTCAAATATGTGAAGCTGTTCGACATAAGATGAAGAAATTATATTCTACGTATGTTAATATATATATGTTTTTGTCAATTCTGTTTTTTTTAAATAGTGCTTTGTTTATTTTCATACATATTTTGAATGATGTGGGGTTACCAGGTAGTATCAGTTGGTTTCCATTTGATGTCTATTGAATGACTTTTCATAAGTCAACGTCGCATTACATCTTTCAAGAGAAAAAAAATGTTACCCGCTCGTTCCCGTATAGCAAGGTCGACAGAGGGCACCTATACGTGTTTCAAAATATCGTATATCAAAGCATAAAGTAGAGAAATTCCTGCTCCCACATAATACACAAGATAAGTTAACAATAAAAAAAATGCAAATTATATTTTATTTTATTTATATTTTTATATTTAAAAATATTAGTTTGATTTTTTTTCAATTGATTTGGCTTGGGAAAGTTGAAAATGGTGGATATTTTAATTAAAAAAAATATATTAAATACTTAAAATACATACCCACATATCGTTCATTAAGTGCAACGAATGACATAATTGCACTTTGTATACAGAAAAAAAAACAAATTAAATATTTCAATATATTAAAATAGATAGATTTATCAAAACTTTGATATCGTCTCCTGCAATATTTTTGTGCAATTACGTCATTGTTGCACCAATAAAGCGATATGTAACACTTCCAAAACTAATGCACTTATTGTACAGTACGTAACTCATAGTGTATCGTTTGTGTAACAACGATTATAATATACAATTTAAAATTTAATTAAGATTAAATACGATTATTTATATTTAATTAGCATTAAATGTATTTTTAAATTTAATAAGTTAATATATCTAGCTATCGTCGAGTTTGGAGTTCAAATTAAATAATTTTGTTTTTTTCGCTTCTCGCTGTATTCCGTACATTGGGCCGACAGAGGAAACGTAATGCTTAGACACTATGTTCTTCACTGTCTAAGACAGTGGTTCCCAACCAGTGGTCCGCAGAAGCCAAAAATTTTAATTTTATTATACCTACATGCATAGTGGTCCCTACTACCAAGAATGATATAAAAGTGGTCCTTGATCAAGAAAAGGTTGGGAATCCCTGGTCTAAGAGATAGTGTATTGAGTGGGTGAAACTTAACGCCGCGCCTCGTCTTGTTACCAGAAAAAAAAAATCTTATTCCCGCCAGGTGGGAATCAAACCTAAGACTGTCACATGTACACACATTTTGTTCCATTTTATAGCAAGGTAGACAGATGGAGTATAGTTTTAAGATATTCCATATTCACTAACTGTATACTTTAAAGACATTTCGCGTTGTATGTCAGAAGCCGACATTGTACTGTCTATTCATAATTTTCATTTCCCGGTTCTAATAAATTAGGTGCGGCGTTTAGTTCTGCCATTCAACGCGTATTGTCTTGAATTTGGGAGAAAAGTAAGGAGCTGAGAGTCTTAATACTAAATTCTCTTGGCCTCTCAAGTGAAGCTAAAAAAAGAAATGTTATAATTTACTTCATTTATATTTTTTCATTTGTTTCTCTTTAAACACGACGATAGCTAGTTAAAACTAAATAATACGATGTAATTATTACTATTTTTGAGTATAATATAATTAATTTATATACATTATCTATGTGCCAATTATATTTGTAATTTTTTTTCTTGTCTTAATATGAAGAGATCATTTTAGAGTGAATAAATATGTTTGTTTGCATTGTGGAAACATACTGAACTCGATTACATTTTTATTTTTTTTAATGAATATAAAAAATCGAAAGAGCCTCTTCGTGCCGCAGTGGATAAGCGACTGACTGTAACCGTGACTGTTCTGGGTTCTATTCCCATTTGGAAGAATGAATTTTCTCATTTCCTCGCCTTTGTAAGACGACCAAGTACAGTCTGACTCTGATGGATATAATGCGGCGTTCAGTTCCGCCACTCAATGCGTAATATCTTGAAGTTGAGCGCAAAGTTAGAAGCGGAAAAGAGACGAGCGGTCTTAGCACTAGGTTTCTTCTACTTATCCTGTTATATCGTTATATCATATACTCGTAGTGTGAATCTGAAGAAAACATTCGTTTTTTTGTATTTTAACATTTTTTTTATGCTTTTTGCATGTATCGTTTGGGGTGTTGAAATCCTTGTGATTCATTTTATACGTTCTTTTTACTATAAGACATTATGTGTTAGTAGGCGAGACTTTTTGCGTTGGGTTAGGAGTGGAGAACAGAGTGTTTTCATTATAGTATACAGATAGTGTCAAACGGGATCGCGTCCATAAGAATTGTGTCACGAAAACACAAACATTTAAATCACATAAAAAATTTACACCACCCGGAAACCGAATCCATTATACCTTATCAGCTTCACGCTGTATCCCGCACACAGCAGAGTAGGCAGAGGGAACTTAAAGTTAAGTTCACCACTTTCCGCCAAATTCTGGTGGAATTGCGTGTTGAGTGGCGGAAGTCAACGCCGCGCTCTGCCCCGACACCAGAGCGAAGAAATGAAAATATAAATGTAAAAAAATATTTAATTTCCTCGAGTGGGGATCGAACCCACAACCAGTCGATTACGGATTACAGTCACACTTTGTGCCCATGCGCCTCGACTGGCCTCAATCTGGCCTTATATTCATATTAAAAATAAAGTAATTCTAGTATGTAAATTGCCATTGTTTGAATAATTTCATTTCAATATTTCATATTCATTCTTATACGGTAACGTAATATGTCTGGCCTGAATATTGTATATGTTTTTACCTACTTTTCTGTAATAAAAGTATGTATAAACATAATTGTACTTTTTCAAGCTGGGAAGGTGGAGGTAACCTAGTGCTAACACACTACGTTCCCCTATTCCGGCTCAATTTTCAAGACATTGGATGAATGATTTTTTTTTTAATTATTATTATTTTTTGACGTCGTCGTAGCGCAGTGGCACAAGCATGTAGACACGATTGTGGTGGGTTCGATTTCCACTCGGGAGGATGAAATATTGAATATTTTCGTTTCTTGGCTTAGGACACGGTAAAGCGCGGCGTTGAGTTCTGCCACTTAACACGCTATGTTACGCGCGCAAATCTCGAGCGACGGAGAATTGGGAATGGAGTGTCTTAAGGTTCCCTCTGCTCATCATGCCTTATACGGTATACAGTGTGAGACTGTACAAAAATCACTATCTAAGACTATTTCGATTTAAGTTCCGTCATCTATCTTTGAAATAAGGCTTAAAACTCAGTATTCAATCGATATTTAATTTACACAGTATATATATATATATCTATTATATTTTATCGTGAACACTCGTATCTTATATCAATATCTTTTATATATTTTCCTTAACCTTTACAAAAGGTAAATTGAAAGGATCCCGTTCATTTAGCATTCATTGGTTTAGGCTAGAGATTTTCTTTTGTTACTTTACTTTGCTTTACTCTAGTTAATTTAAGCTAAACTATATTTGAACTATGGAATAAAATTATATGAATATTTTACAGTTCATTTAAAAGATTAACGATATTTTTAAGTTCTATTCGATATTTAGCTTAATTTAGTATTTTAGTTGAAACCTTCGTGGCGCAGTGTGTGATTGTAACCGCGATGATTGTGGTTTCGATCTCTACTTTGGGCATTTTTTTTTTAACTTTACGCTGTATCCCACATAAAGCAGGGTAGGCAGAGAAGCTAGGAACCTAGTACTAAGACACTCCATTTCATTAAATATTTAATTAAATCAAATGGGAATCAAACCCACAATCATCGCGTTTACAGTCGCACACTTGTACCCCTGCGCCACGATGACTTCAACGGGAATTATTAAGTTTAAATTATTTTTCCCATTAATGTTCCGCCTTTAAGCGTGTAATGTCTCGAATTTTAGTGGAAATTGTAGAACGGAGTGTAGTGTCACTAAGTTCTATCAACCTAGGGTAGGTTGATAGAACTTAGTGTCACTACTAAAGTGGAACAGGCGAGAAGCTGAAAAAAAAATACAAACAAACATGTTTACTTAAACTTTTAGATTTTTTATTTATTTTTAGAAGACATTCCTATTATTTTGTCTTTTGTTGTCTTGTAGTATAAAAATTTTATTTTGTAAACATTAATAAATACATTGTACAGGATAAATAAAAATCTGTGTCAATAATAAAATTATTGAAAACATAATATTGTGTTGTTTTATTATGATTATGTCCTGTTATGTGTCTGTACACTATATACATAATTTCAAAATATATATTCAAAAATATCTAATTAGAGGCCAGTCATGGCGCAGTGGCACAAAGTGTGACTGTAAAACCGACTGGTTGTGGGTTCGATCCCCGCTCGAGGAGATGAAATATTTACTTAAATTTATATTTCCATTTCTTCGCTCTGGTGTCGAGGACGCGGCGTTGAGTTTTGCCACTCAACACGCAATGCCTCCAGAATTCGGCAGAAAGTGGGGAACGGAGTGTCTTATGACAATAGGTTCCCTCTGCCTACCCTGCTGTGTGTGGGATACAGCGTGAAGCTAATTTATTTTATTTCATCTAACTAATAATAAGAAAAAAATCCTACATTTATAAAATATCACCTTCAAAATTCAAAATTATAATTTATTATATAACTGTGACGAAGCCGTTGCGGCGCACTGACCTATCCTGCTAAATGCGGGATACAACGTGAAACTAAAAAAAATTATAATTTTAACATTCACATTCCTACTTATTTAAAAAACGTAGAAAAATTTTAACGTAGCGGAACTCGAATCCGCGCCTCCTGGAAACCGACCAGGCGCTCTGACCGCTAAGCCATACGTCGTCATCAAGCTACGTCGAAATTTGTATACGCTTGTTACAACTTATTTATGTTGTTAGCAGTTATACATTTTCTAAATAAGTATATTTCTTTCCTAAGTGTGGAATAACACTTATAAAATGTTTAAAAATATTAAATAAAATCACTTTTCCTGCTGTCTGGATCAATAGATGCATTGGCGCAAAATGAAATATAATTTTAAGGCGTACTCTGAACGAGAATATGGCACGCCGATATTTGATTGAGAGCTAGCGTACGATTTATTTTAATGGGTTTCTTACATATAATTGTGGCCGTCGTGGCGCAGTGCAACATCATCTGAATGTGAACGCGATGCTATTGGGTTTAATCCTAATTTTGGGGGATTATTTTATTATGTAAACTAGCGACCCACTCGCGGCTTCTCCTCCTTGAACTACAAAATTATTTATTCCTCTGCTAAATGATGATTATATTCAAAGTTAAAAGAACATTATCGTTTTATAGACAATATTTATATAATATAATATAGATAGAGATAGATAAAGATGAAATATTTATTTCGGTCGGAGGAAAGTGTAGAACGAAATGTCTTAACAGTAGGTTCCCTCAGCTTATCCTGTTGTGTCCGGGATACAGCGTGAAGTAGTTTAATATAAAATATAAATACTCTCATAAAATTACCGTGAAATCCTTTTGATGTACGGATCAAGAATATACCAATAATGTTTTATTATAGTAAGTACGTCACAATCACGCTGAAGGAATGTTATGTAAAAAATATACCTTGGTTCGAATAAAAATGTTCAATAAGAATAAAAAAAAACATATTTTTAAAATGTCATTCCACTCTCAGAAAAGAAAAATACATATTTTTTTTAGTTTTCGT
This sequence comes from Heliconius erato x Heliconius himera, assembly GCA_013421005.1. NCBI lineage: Eukaryota > Metazoa > Arthropoda > Insecta > Lepidoptera > Nymphalidae > Heliconius > Heliconius erato x Heliconius himera. Next base: position 35,952 of record JAATLQ010035138.1, read on the forward strand.
CGTTAGCTAAATTAATTATCTGTCTAGAAAGTTAATCAATTGGTTTTTTTACGAAATTAGGACAAAGTTTGTTAAGAAGACGAAGTTTATAAAATGTGGTGAATACAAAGTTCTTTTTGGAATTTGTTAATAAATAGTTGAAGCCTTATTTACATAAGATTTTGACACACATAATATTTTTTAAAAAAGTGTTAAATGAAGAACGAGCTGCTTTAACAGTAGATTTAGAGAAGAGATGAGGAGAAGAAGAAGTAACTATCCATGATTATGGTGTGCTTCACAGTGTTCTCATCGTTTCGGAAGGTGAGAAGTGAAGAGTCGTGTCTGACACTTGGAATTGCATTGGGTGGTGTCAGGGACTCAATTCCGTTGTCCAAATTCTGCTCTCTAACGACACCAAACTCTAAATGATTTTACTGGTGCCTTCGAAGTAAGTTCAGAAAATGAGTTTATAGTAGTCCTATATAGGCTGAGAAAAAAAGGTACATAGTTAAATCTCCGCTCCTAATTGATTAAACTAATATTTAGCTTTCACTTAAAGCTAGATATTAGCATATTAAATTTAATTTCTAACTGAATTCTTTTTTAATGAAAAAAATTGAGTCCAGTGAAACCATTTCTCGAAGAGAGCATTAATACTACCCCCCGTTGTACCTACAGTCCAAATTGTCTAGTGCACTTTGAGTGTGTCAACTGCACTCAATTCCTTAATATTTCCAATTGAACATCAAAAAATATCTAATATAAGCAATACAAAAAAATACCAAATATTAGGAGGTCAGCCGTGACTGTGAATGTGACTGTAAAACCGACTGGTTGTGTTAATTGGTAAAGGTGAAGGTTGGTTTAATCCCCACTAGAGGAGATGAAATATTTACTTGTGTCGAGGGAAAGCGCGGCGTTGAGTTCTGCCATTTAACTGCCTCCAGAATTCGACAGAAAGTAGGGAACGGAGTGTCTTACACTAGGTTCCCTCTGCCTACCCTGCTGTGTGCGGGATACAGCGTGAAGCTGATTTATTTACCAAATATTATAGTACTAGAAATAAAAACTGTAAATCCCGTGAGTGAGTGAAAACATTTGTTTTGACCCATCGCGCTACCCCCATAACTCATGGGCCCTGAAAGTGTTAGATAACGTAATCGTATGCAAGGGACGAAGTGAGTTTATCTTAAACTAAACCATGTCGGAGGCTAGAATTAGAAATATATCATATTTTTTTTTGCTTCACGCTGTATCCCGCAGGGTATTTGATGGAAAGTTAGTTGTAAAATGTACTTGCCTATCGCGACGCGAAATTTTCAAAATATTACATGTTGAGTGGCGTAACTCAACGCCGGGCTTTTTCTTGTTATTAGAGCGAGGAAATGAAAATAATTCATTAGGACAAAAAACAGAATTTAAAATAATTTTAATTTATTTTTTACAAAACTGTTGGTTATTTTGTACATGTTTTAAGAACTTAGGCGTTTTACTGAGATGGATAAGTGACACTTTACGTCTTGATATTTAACACATGTATAGTGGAACCTAACGCCGCACTTTATTTTACAAAAACAATACTATTTTATATATAAACATAAACAAAACAGGCAATTTGTTTACATAAAAAATGCATACATAGAATTTTCCACTTTAATACTATAAAATATACTAATTAAAAACCCTTTATAAAAATAAGCTTAGCTAGCTTTTATTCAAAAGTGGTACTGAATATTAAAATGAATATTATTTACATTTTATTGTATGAGTTATAATAAAAAATAATAATTAATTATTTTGTATAATAAACAAGCGAAATTATTAAACTAAGAATAGGAACGAATTATTTGTTTTTACTCGCTCTGTAGGAAGACAAATTACGGCGTTGAGTCCCGCCACTCAACATACGCAATGTCTCAGGAATTGGATCTGGAAATTCCGAAATGTCTGAAAAAAATATATTATTATTATAACAACGTAGGAATAAATTCCTTCTGTTGATTCAAGAGAGGGCGTGTGATTGTTGTAATTTGTTTTTGTAACTTTCGAGTTTCTCGTCAGCTTATTTGAGAAGGTCTGTTCTGAGAAGTCCTTATTTAATATAAAATTATTTTTACTACACCAAAAGATAAATTCATCTCTAAAAATGTTGCATACAATTTATAAATTTAGGTAATTACATAGATTCAACTATAGTAAACAATAAAAATGCTGTTAAATTTATTTTTCCTCGATCTCCACTTGAGAGTATGTTTATATTTAAATAATTTTCATTTTGCCCTAATTTTAGAAAAATCACGGCGTTATTCTCCACATCAAGCAATGTCCCGAAAATTGGTCGGAACGTGACTTTACATATCCTGCTATATTAGAAAAGTATTATTTTTTTTAAATAATTACTCCCTATAACGGTAATCGAACTCTCAACCATCACGTGTACGTTGACTTTACCTTTGCTACGATGACATTACACTTTTGATAGATTTAATTTAAGTTTTTTTTATCTGTATCCCGCGCCCAGCAGGGTAGGCAGAAGTAATCTAGTGTTAGGGCACTCCGTTCTCCACTTTTCGCATCATTTTTCGAGGTATTGTGTGTTGAGTGGCGGAACTAAACGCCGGACTTTTACCTTGGTGCCAGAACGATAAAATGAAAATATTAATAAATTCACTCCTCCGGGTGGGGACTGAACCGACAACCGCCGCGTTACACTCACACTATCACCTCATCGTTCTACTTTTAAATGAAATAAAACATTTTCTTTATAATATTAAGATAACAAATAGCGTAGTTCGTTTGTTTGTCTTCTTAACTTGTTAAAGCGAATATCAAAGCGAGTTTTAGTTAGTTTAGTTTTACCTCAGAAAATATGCATATATGATTTGGAATTTACTTTGAGAAAACTTATATTAATGGTAGCATAATATTTTAACAATGATTAAGCTTCTTTGACAGTCGTAGCGCAGGGACCAAGCGTAATATAATAGCGACAGGTTGTGGGTTCGATTACCACTCAAGAAAAAGAAGAGAATCGAACTCAGAAACTTGGTTATGAACAAATAGATAAATTTCAAATAAATCACAACATTGACAATATAACTAATTTTAAATCTATGTACGTTTGCTTCTAAGCTTCATACTGTAACCCTCATAAAGCAGGAAAGACTAACGAAACCTTGTGTTGAGACACTCCATTATTCACGCACCATCCAATTTTCGAGATTGTTGAGTGGCTAAACTTAACGCCCTGTTTTGTTTTGTTACGTTTTGGTAACAAAAAAAAAATGAAACTTTTGGATCTCCCCGAGTGAGAATCGAATCCACAATTGTCTCGCTTATAATCAGACCTTCAGAAAGCGACGTGACGGCATTTAACCTTTCGACATACCTTCCAAAAGAATTCCTCAAAGTACAAAGCAACTATCCATTATTTCTATACATTTTTTATTCGAATATATATATATATAGCAGGCATTTCATTAGGAAAAGAAAAAAAGTCTTCAGAACAAAGTAAAAGCGTAATCTAAACTTCCGTGACTGTTCAGCGTTCACAAATTGATTTATTAGTTCATGCTTAATACCTTTCGTTTTTGTATTATACTGATTAAATATGTATGTAGAAAGGTATTTTTGTTATTTATATGTATACTAGTCTATATCTGTGTATTGACTCGGCAGGTCTGATTGAAGGTACCCGCATATAGTAGAGTAGACAAGAAAAAGAAGAGAGAAGAGAAAGAAGAAACCTAGTGTTAAGACACTCAGCTTACCATTTTCCGCTGATTTTTTGAAGCATTGCGTGTGATGTTGCTGCATTCAAAGCCGGGCTTTTGCCTTGATAACAGAGCAAATAAATGAAAATATGAATAAATAGTAATCATTCCCTCGAGGGAGGTTCGAACCCACAACTGTCGCGTTGCAGTTGTGCCCCCGTGCCACGATGGCCTTAGTGGGTTATAATAAAACGATTGGCGTGATTATACAGCCGACCTCAATTCTCTTCGACGAAATCGTCTATACTCGTACAATATACAAATATTTTTTAACTCGAACCAGTAGTTCCTGAGTTTAGCGAGTTCAGGCAAACAAACTCCTCCAATTTATAATATTAGTATTGATATTTGTATATTTTTATATATCTATTTTTAAATAGAATATCTTAGGAAAAAAATATACACTAACATTATAAAGATGTTTTAATAGAATTTTCTTGGTTGAAAGAGCTGACCTCAGGGACTACTTTTTCGAATTGATATATGTATTTATTTTTATGTTTCTTTGCATGAGTTACCTCGTACATTTAGTTCAGTATTATTCTAATGCATTTGGACAGTGGCTGCAGGTTAAAAGCTAATTATAAAATAAACAGACGAAGACTTTCAGCTCTTTTTGAGGTCGACGTTAACGCGACGGTAGTGAGTGCTATTTGCAATCGAAGGAATAAATAATTTAATATTCTCCTTACCTCGCTCTGGTAATAAGACAAAGCGCGACGCTGAATTCTGCAAATCAACACACAATGTCTCAAAAATTCGGCGGAAACGAATTGTCTTACCACTAGGTTCCCTGTGTTTAGCTGAAGGTAAAAAAAACGTACCTGCCACCTTTACATGATACGGGATACAGCGTGGAATTTGAAAAAAATACTTATGATTTAAGATAGTTTATTAAGAATATCAACATAGAAGTCGCGGGTTAAAACTAGAAAACCTACTACATATTTAATTCAGGTTTTAATTTACATAATAGTACCTACAGCAAGAATTTCTCAGGAAATAAGTTATCATAATGAAAATGGAAACACTATGTAATATGCAATATAACGAGCGCAGTGGGAATAAATAAGGCAAGATAGCATCTCCTGGTGCGCCGCCAGCCACACCTGCCTCTAGGCTGTAGGGTGACCAAGTGGTGTGGTCGGGTTAACGGAGAGTAGGTCACAGGTTCAACTGTTGGTGTAAATTATTTTTTTATTTGAGAGGTGATGAGGCAGTCGCGGCGCAGGGGCTCACGAGTACGGCGACAATGTGACGATGTATCGTCTACTCTAAACTAAATTAAAAATATTGAAGACATTTTGTTCCTTTTTCTATTTTAGTGACATTTAGAATTTTAGGTGCTGGAACCCTAAACCTAATTATGCTTAACAAAATAATAAAAAAAACTATTTATATATTTATTTATCATCACAAAGGATGTTGACGGGATGTGAGACCAGCCGTGGCGCAAAGGTACAAATTGTGACTAAACGCAGTTTGTTGTGGGTTCGGTGGAAATCTAATATTTATTTATATTTATATTTCCATTTTTTCGCTTTGGTATCCAGGCAGCGTGACGTTGAGCTCCGCCACTCAACACACAATGCCTCCAGAACTTGACAGAAATTGGGTAACGGAGTGTCTTGACACTAAGTTCCCTCTGCCTACCCTGATGTGTGAAGGATATAGCGTGAAGGTGATTTTTTTTTACAAAGTTTGTTGAAAACCTTGCAAAGTAAAGTCGATAGAATCAGAAGACAAACTGTGATGACTAGAGACGGCACCATTGCTAGGCAAACGAAGAAAATTAAAATTAAAACATAAATCAAAAGATGAACTCGATATAAATTACCTATACTAGGAATCGAATTGACTACACAGATACTGCTAATACTATCCGTAATATCCATTAAATGCAGCCTCCCTAGCTCCTTTGCTAATAAAAAAAGCACAATAAATTTATATAAAAATACAGTAATAACATACATATATTAAAAAATCTATTCAAGCCATTAACTTTATGCAAGAAAGGCATTATGATGTATACGATCATGTATTAATTATATTTTATCTAAAGTATTAATCACGGCGTGTAAAACCTTAGATGATCGCATCTACAGTCAGACGGTCGAGGATTCGATTCCAACTTAGAGATTTTTCTTCGCTCAGATATACGAAAAACGGCGTTAAATTACGCTGTTTAACATGCAATTTGGGCGGAAAGCGTTCAACCGAGTAATAATTAATAGTTTATTTATCTATTACCATATTTATATTTCCATTTAACACGAAAAAGTAATTACATTAAAATACCTACAGTATGTTCATTTAATTATTTCATAGTTTCACGTTTATATGTATATGCATATAAAACGCGAAACTCACAGGATATTTAATCTTATAGGGTTATCCCAAAAATTATCTGAACAAGGGTTCTATTTCCGCTGTGCGTCCCTTCTTACGTACCCTCTTTTGCAAATGGAGGTAACCCTAACCCAACATGAACATTTCCAATAGTTAATTGGTTTGGGCGTATTTTAGTCTCTAGGGTTCTTTTATTCTCTAACATATAATATACAGTATACAGGCTCTGGCCCGACCATTTGACTGTAAGCGGTTATGAGTTCAATTCTACAGCAATTTATATTAATTATTTTCACTTCATCACTTTGGTACAAGATAAAGCTCGGGGTCGAATTCCGTCAAATAGTAGGCAATGCTTTTAAAATCATGCAACGGAGTATCGTAACACTATGTTTCTGCTGCATAACCTGGTACATGCGGGGTTCAGTCTGAAAGCTTAAAAAATCGGACAAGCGGGAGCCGGGCACACCTACCGAGGGCTCCGTACTAAAATTGAAGTTCTCGGCCTTTTTCTGAAATTCTAGCTTAGTTAACCAGATCTCTTATATCTGATACCGCACTTGAGCTAGGGGCTTTTATTGTGATACCGCAATTATGCCCCACATTTATGGCTATTATATAACCACAATCGTATAGTTTTCAGATCTTTTACTGAACTAGTACTACTTGTAGATGCTAGCTGTCAAATTTCATAACTCTACGTCAACCGGAAATACTCTATGGACTTTGATTCTATTTATAGTGTCCAAATACGGCCATAATTTTTTTCTAAGTAAATACAAAAATATGTTTTTTATCAGGGACCGTAAAACTGAGTATATGGTTTGCTGGCAATGTTTGTTTCAAAGCGTTTCTGAGATAAAGGGTCTTGACATACAGACAGACGAACAACAGAGTGATCTTATAAGGTTTCCTTTTTTCCTGAAAAAGTACGGAACCTTAAAAATTCAAAAAAAATGCTGTATGTTTTTTTATTTTTTAATATCTATCTACACTCCGTTCTCCCCTTTCTGTCCTAATTCGAGACATTGTAAATTGACTGGCGGTACTAAACGCTGCACTCAGTCTTAAAACCTAAGAAGATTAAACAATAAATTAATAATTTCTATCTACCTATCACAAATAGCCCACTTAAACCCCATTGTTAATTAGAAAGGGATTACCAATCGAACGTATAAACTTCTCATACAGAGAAACTTTGTCGATTTAAACACGTAATAACATCTATTAGCGGTTTTGCTTCGACGTTTTAACACCTGCTCTTTATTTTGTAAATGGAACTGTATTTAGAGAGTTTTCAGTATAGATTACGTTCCTTAGTCGTTTAGTTTCAGACAGAGGTTATAGGTTCAAAGTAGAACTAGAATATTTTTTAATTTTGCCAATCTATGCTATAGAAGAAATACATAGATTATAAGTTACAGATGGGATTTTTATTATGATTATATTATATGTAAGAAAAAATACCATAGCGTCTGACTGATCAGTCAGACGCTATGAAACTGGGACTGGAACTGGCATTAGATTCCCACACAAGTGAAAGAACAATTTTTTTTTCCTCATTCGTTTCATTCATTCGTTCATTTCGATCTCGTAATAAAGCAAAACGCAACCTTCTGTTCCTACACTCAACGAGTGAAGCTACGGAAATTTGGCGATCCGTGGGGAACGGAGTGTCTTTACAAATTTTTTTGTCTATTTACCCTGCCATAGCTAAAATAATAATATTGCCTGCGTGAAGCTAAAATAATAATATTTAGCATATCAAGGCAGAGGGAACCTGGGAACCTAATGTTAAGGTACCCCGTTTTCAATTAAGACACCTTCTTCCTCCACTTTCCGCCGAAATCTGGCAATGTGTCTTAAATGGCAGAACTCAACGCCACGCCTTGTACTGTTACCCGAGTGAGAAAATGAAAATATTAAATATTTAATTTCCTCGAGTGGGTATCGAACCCACGACCTGTCACGCTTACAGTCGCACATATTTATGTCACTTCACCAGTAGGCACCTACTGGCCTGTATAATAATAATATTAACTAAATATTTCAAAGATTCCAGTAAAATAGTAAGGAAGACTCTCAGTAATTTAACATATGCACGCCGCGGAACGTTCGTGCGGTTATTTATCGCGAGTTCAACTAAAAAGATGTTTTCCTTTACAAAACGATAAATTTCAACCTTCTGTAGTTAGTTACGTTTAAAAAGTATGTAGAGCGTGAACATTTGTATCGCACTATCGTAATTCTGCGGCTGTGTCTGTCTGTGTTTATAGTTTTATACAATTTTTTTTCTTCACGCTGTATGGATCACATAGCGGCGTAGGCAGAGGGAACCTGGGAACCTAGTGTTTGTGTGATTCATTTCTATGAAGACAGTTACGTTACGCCAAATTTATGAGGCTAAGCGTGTTGTGTATTGGATCTCAATTACGCTTTTACCTTGTTACTATAGCGATATTTAATATTTTCATTTCCTAATGAAAATATTTTTTTTCCGGGGGAAATCGAACCTACAACCGTTGCATTTACAGTCACACGGTTACGCTTCTGCGCTACGATGGTATATTGTACTTCTAAATCTATAATCATAATGCAATAGGCGACGCTAATTGGAGATATAATAGAGCTATTATTAGGAGTACTATTATCTCAATTACGATCAAAGCTGATTTGAATTGAATTAGAAAATCTTAAGTTACTAGAATAAGCGATGGGTGTGGGTTCGATTGCTACTTGGGGGAATAAGTTATCCTCTCCTCTCTCGGTGCGAGAAAGCGGTGTTAAGATCCGCCACTGTAAGCTTAACATCTCGGATGTGAGAATGGTACAAAAGTGTAGGGTACTAACTTTTAATTTTGCCTTTAATATATAAAGATAAAAAAATCCTTGGAATAAATAAGTATAGATAAATATTTTTACAAAAATATTCTTTATCTGTATACATCCAAAAGGTTCCCTCGATATTTCGATGATTTGCTAAGAAAAATCTCGAGACTGCAATAAATTAAATAAGTAATTTGGTTAACTAAAATTCTATTCAAATTTAGTTGAACAATTGAATAAGTTCAAACACGGTCGAGACGGTCGACGTCTTAGTAATTGTACTTTTTCAACAAGATTTGCCTTGGAATTATACTAATTTCATACCTGAGGTATATATGTATGTGTGTGTGTATATACATTGTACATATTGTTTGTAATAAAATAGTAGAGTTCGCGAGGTTTAAGCTCAGCTTTGCATTTGTGTGAGTGCTCATATACAGTGTAGATGTAATGTCACTTGGTAAGCTTATACTGCTTTTGATTAGGTCTTTTGTACTGATAGCCTCAAATATTTAATTCTTAATATTTAATTTGCCGTGGCGCAGCGGCACAAAGTGTGACTGTAAAACCGAGAATTCGGCAGAAAGTGGCGAACGGAGTGTCTTACACTAGGTTCCCTCTGCCTAACCTGCTGTGTGCGGGATACAGCGTAAAGCTGATTTTTTATAATAATTAATTTTTATGTTCGGTTTATTAAAATTGAAAGATAAAGTTGGTACTGTCGCTGTATAAGAATGGAAAATTGTATGTGACCATAAAAAGAAAAAAAAATAGTGGACACAATATAGTTCAGGATAAGGAAAAGATTAATTATTAACTCAAACGACATATTAGAAGAGACTAAAAATTAACATATATTTATTATTATGGATATTTTTGATTTATATATAATTTTTATTTATAAAAAAAAAACAAAATTAGCTTCACACTGTATCCCGCACACAGCGGGGTAGGCAGAAGGCACCTTGTATTAAAAAACTTCGTCCACTTTTCGTAGATTTTTTCGAGGCATTGCTTGTTCAGTAGCGGAACTCAACGCTGGGCTTTTTGGTTTAGTACCAGAGGCTAACGAAAATATAAATAAATAATAATTGATTACTCTGAGTGGAGATTGAACCCACGATCGTCGTGATACAGTCAAAACCTTATGGACCTACTCCACTACGGCCTTACTCCTTTATTGAATTCTAATAATGAATTTTATTTTTTTAAAAAATCTGGCTCTACTTTTATAGTAACCCATACATATGTAAAGCTCAGCTTACAGCGAACTATACTGTTAAATTTAATTACATTCGCTTAATGAAAGAACAAATAATATACTTTATTTATTCAACTATGTAAGCCAAATTGAAATGATAATTGTTAATTATAACTGTCAACGCAATAATTATGGGTTCGATTCCCACTCGGGAGAAAGATTTTGCCTCACTGGTAACAAAACAGAGCGCGGCGGTGAGTTCTGCCACTCAATACACAATGTCTCAAATATTAGGTAATGTAAATAAATTATATTTATTTCCACGCTTTGATAGACATAATGCAAGGCCGGCACAGGGGCACTAGCGTGTGACCGTAACACGATGGTTGTCAGTTTGATTCCCGTTCGAGGAAATTATTAAATAATTTATAGGTTAAGTAGTGTCATAAAAAAACTCTCTTTATTTTACCCATTATTCTCGTGTGTAGGCCCAAAACGCTATTTTGCGCCTGACCACCTATCGTGTAGTGCATTTTAAATGAATTTACTTTTGTACGTCAACGTCGCGTCGTCGGTTTGAAACATTTTCAAAGCTTTGATGTATTAGATTTAACTGAGCAAGCTGCAGTGAAATTTCGGACATGATGCAATTATTGGTTTCAGCAGCATTTCTATGTCGGTGTTGTGGCGTAGTAGTTTATGTTTTTGATAAATTAAAGGTTCGGGATTCAATTCTTGTTAGAGACAACCAAAATATAAAATTTAATGTCGTAGGGGTCTGATTCCAATGTCATAGATGCCAACTATAGAGAATGATAATGTATGTTTTTAATTTCTCCGGCTCTGGTAGACATATGTATATGATGTACACGACAGTATGTAATTTCTCTGAGCTTCGAATATGAAAATAAATATAAAATATGAAAGTAAAGTAGTGAGAATTTAGCATTGAGACACTCCGTATCCATTTTCTCACCCTAATTTAAAGACATTGCGGAACTCAACGTCGCGCTTTGTCTACCAGAGTGACGTGAAACTAGGTTATAAGCATTCCTCCGAGTGGAGATTAAGCTCACTGCTGTCGGTTTAACTGTCAGATATTCGCCAACTTTAGCTAACTAACATGTCAAATATATTAGTAGTTAAATTACTAATATATAACTTTTACATGAAGTATAAGATGATTGGAACGAGCATTAGTTGTAATTAAATGTAAAGTTATTATAATTCATTTGTTAAATATATAAAATGAAATGTAATACATTGCTTTAAATCTTAATACTAATAAGTTCTTTTTCTATAATATAATAATTTTAAACTTGTCTTTGTTACTCTACTTTGCCTAGACGGCTGCACGAACTTATATGTGTTTTTGTATTTATATATCAAAGAGTTTCCGGATATTTTGAGAATACAAGTAAAACTGACTGATTGACTACAACACCAACTAGGTGGCGCTTCCGTCCCCCACTTTCTACCGAATTCCGAAGGCGAAAGTCAACGCCGCGCTTTAGCTCGTTACCGGAGCGAAAAAATGAAAATATTAAACATTTCATCTCGTCGAGTAGAAATCGAATCCACAACCTGTCGGGATTACAGTCGCATACGTAACTGGCCTCGGCATAAGTAACAATTAACTCTCCAAACAATATTTTTCTAAATTGGCATTGAACTCACAACCATCGGATATACCCAAACACTTATCCACACAAACCGAAGATAAAAAACACATAAAAGCACATCGCGCTGAAACATTTAAGTTATATTATATTCGAAATGTGACTTGTCGTTTTAAATAACAATCAACGCGCCCGCGGGAGTTCCCCAGACATAAATTGTGAGCGTGAAAATTACCTTTACACAACCCCCGTCCCTCGGGCTTTGGGCAATTTCTGATTAATGGCTTGGAAAATATTTGGATGAATGCGTGTAAAGTTGTCTTTTATAAGCTAAACTGAGTAAAACATAAAGTGAATCTTTGTGTCGTTTTAGATTTTGTTATTTTTATTGTTTTCTAGTATACATTTATTTTTTGAATTAGTTTTTTTATTGTTTTTAAAGTTATAACGTTTTAGAAATCGACGAACAACGGATGGAGACAAAAAAACATGATTTATAGTCACGTTCCGCTTGCGCCAAACGTGCAAGCGAGAATGTGAATCAAATGATAGAGAGGCAAGATCGGCCTTAGCAATGGGCTCATGATGTATCTATCCATTCATTGTTATTTGCAATTAAATTGCTTATTGTTACTTATGATTATTTTGTATAATTTGGGGCCAGTCGTGGCGCAGCAGCACAAAATGTGACTGTAAATCCGACTGGTTGTGGGTTCGATCTCCACTCGAGGAGATGAACATTTACTTAAATTAATATATCCAATTCTTCGCTCTGGTGTCGAGCAAAGCGTAGCGTTGAGTACTGCCACTCAACACACAATGCCTCCAGAATTCGGCAGAAAGTGGGGAACGGAGTATGTTAAGCTTCACGCTGTTAAGCTTCACGCTGTTAAGCTTCACGCTGTTGAGCTTCACGCTGTTGAGCTTCACGCTGTATCCCGCACACAGAGGGAACCTAGTGTTAAGACACTCCGTTCCCCACTTTCTGTCGGATTCTGGAGGCATTGCGTGTTGAGCAGAACAGAACGCCGCGCTTTGCCTCAACACCAGAGCGAAAAATGGAAATATAAATTTAAGTAAATATTTCATCTACTCTAGTGGGGATCGAACCCACAACCAGTCGGTTTTACAGTCACACTTTGTGCCACTGCACCACGACTGGCCTGACTTACAATGAAATTTAAATTCGGAATCTTACAATCTAAAGTCATCATCTGTAAAAATTAACATTTTGATACAAATTTTGTAGAAATCAAGGAAATTTTAAAGGACAACGTTAATTCTAATTATATAATGTAGTTTTTTTATTTATTAAAAGCCCTATTTTGTTACCTTTATGTTATGTTATTTACAAATTTTTACCTGCCATTGCGTCCGCGATGTCAAATAAAAATAACTAAAAGTTGTACCGATCTCCCTCAATAAACGGATTATCCAATACAAAAATAATTTTCCGATTCGGACCAGTACTTGCTGAGATCAGCGCGTTTAAGTAAACAAACTCTTCGTCTGAATATATTAGTAAAAATATAATGATATAATAAATAAATTTTAATAGAACCAGATCCATAGACAAATTTTCATAATATATGTATATGTAACACTACTGCTGCTGTAACATGAAACACTATTTGTATTGCTGATGAGTCAAATAAATAAATAAACTTTCCATATTTTTGTAATATTTTTTTACACTTTCCCTCGTTTGTTCTCTACACAACTATGATATGATTTTGTGCTCAACTGGCACGCCCAAAACGCTTTTATATAAAAAAAGAACTGAAATGAAACTTTTCCGATTCACCTTTCAGTACAGAGCGAACTGTGTTAAACTCAAAAATTTCACCACAATCCGAAATCGAATCTTGGACCACCATAAAAGAACGCTTCCATAAAATATTTTGAATTACAAAATTTTCATTTTAACACACATATAACACAAGTTGGCACGTGTACGAACATAATGAATAGCATTACAGCTGGCTCCCCACGGCACGATGATTTACAATAACCGTATATAGTCGTAGTTTGCAGCATAGCCTTATTTTTGAGAGATTTATACTTTATGCTTACGCTAACTACTGCTGAACGGAACAAAATATTTTTGAAATTAATAAAATGAGAGAATTCTTCTTGAAATTTCCTGATGGGGTTGGTTTAAGGCGTTAGCGTTTATATGTGGCAATGGAACTGTACTTTGAATGTATAATTAGTATATTTTGAATATCTTTTTTTTTATGGAAAAGACAAGGCAAACGCGGTCAGTCGTGGCGCAGGGGCACAAAGTGTGACTGTAAATCGACTGGTTGTGGATTCCATCCCCACTTGAGGAGATGAAATATTTACTTAAATTTATATTTCCATTTCTTCGCTTTAGTGTCGAGGCAAAGCGCGGTGTTGAGTTCTAGCACTCAATACGCAATGCCTCCAGAATTTGGCAAAAAGTGGGGAACAGGGTGTCTTAACAAGCAAGACACTCCCTTGGTACCCGTTCAAAATGGAGAATATTTTATATTTATTGCTTCGGTTTTTAGATTGTAAGATATAAATTATCGGCATTTGCACACATGTTTTAGAGACATTTATAGCACGGTACTAATGCACGGTGATATGTCATAAATCCTGTATTCGGATTAAGCTCTGCACGATCCATCATTATGAGAATTGAAAATGCAAAGCTTCCTGTCACTATATATCTCCTCTTCATGCTGCCTATCATGTTTATTACAGTATAAAAGGTATGCTAGGTAATGACTTTGGTCTTCACTTTCCACTTCCTGGATAGAGAAAGTAGGGAGGCGGAATTAAACGCCGCGTTTTTCGTAATTAAACCAAATAAAAAAATCCTTTGTAACTCCCATTAGTATTAGAAACATCTATATAAATACATACATTATATAAATACTTTTATAACCAGGGCAGCATTAAACGCGGTTATCTCAAGAAATATTGGTTCTGGGCTATATTATATCAAGTTAATCATTTCTGTGTAACCGACAGTAGCTGTAGTCAGATATCCTCAGTGGCATATCAGTATAGTGTTATGTGCATTATTATTGCAAAACTGAAAAGAATGTCAAAATTTCGTACATCGTTCTCTATTCAAATTCAAGACATTGTAATTTGATAGGCGTAACTCAACGCCGACCACTAGTAACCGAGGAAACGATGTTGTGTAGTGTGTTCCTACAGATAAAAATAATACAAAATTAAATACAAAAAACAAAAACAAAGAAGAATCTTCAAAAAAGTTATTGAGTTTCCTTAAAAGATTTCAACTTTAAAGAACTGAATGAACGATTTCCTTTGGATCGGATATCTAAGTTTAATTAAGATTTGGCCTGGAGTCTGAGGGAAAGTGCCTCAGCTTTATGAAAACTTTTTACCGATAAAGCAATTTCACAAATCTCCTGTATTCGTATTATTTTCGGAATGTAATAAAATTGAGTTAATTTTAACTGTTTTGTAATTTGAAGTTGAAGTGGCTTTGTATCTATTGTTTTTTGATTGTGAGTTTAATATAAAATGAATAATTTTAAAGGCTAAGGATAAAGGCAGCAGGGATTTCGCGTTAAATATACACTGTATCACACAAGCTGCTCAATTTTTGAACATTGCGTGATGGTAGGCGAGACTTAACGCCGCATTTTATCTTATTATCAGAGCAAGTGTCAGACCATGACGTTTAGGATCTAATTATTAATTCGTATCTTGGAATCACTATCACATTACAGAGACCAGTCGTGGCGCAGAGGCACAAAGTGTGACTGTAAAATCGACTGGTTATGGGTTCGATCCCCACTCGAGGAAATGAAATATTTATTTACATTTATATTTTCATTTCTTCACACTGGTGTCGAGGCATAACGCTCCAGAACTCGGCGGAAAGTGGGGAACGGAGTGTCTTAACACTAGGTTCCCTCTGCCTACCCTGCCGTGTGTGGAATATAGAGTGAAGCTAATTTAATTTTAATTTTAGAAACACTACGTAGAATCTGTAGTTTTTTTTATATGGAAAGGGACTAGGCAAACGAACGTGCGGGTTACCTGATGGTAAGTTATTACCGCCCCCCACGACCCCGTGCTACACCAGAGGAGCTACAGGTGCGTTGCCGGTCTTTAAGGTGGAGATAGACGCGCTTTTTGAAGGTACCCATCCAGCCAGCCTACTAAAAATTAAACCAAATCAGTTTCACGCTCTATCCCGCACAAAGCAGGGTAGGCAGAAGAACCTAGTGTTAAGACACTCTGCTTTCCATTTTCCGCCAAGATCTGGAGGTATTGCGTGTTGAGTGATGGCACTTAATGCCGCGCTTTGCCTCGACACCAGAGCAAATAAATGAAACCATAAATGTAAATAGATATTTAAATTTAATTTCTTCGAGTGGGGATCGAACCCACAACTAGTCGATTTTACACTTTGTGCCCCCGCACTACGACTGGCCTCAACAGCCTACTACAGCCTGCTACATCTTCAACACTTTATTAAGTATTCTGATATACCTAAAAAGGAAAAAATAAAGCTTTCACAAAGATATGTGCGTAAATAATTTAAACATATTCGTACTACGCGTGTCAGTGCTTACTTAGATTTATTCATCATTTGCTTTTACGTGAACTTGGTTAATGTATTTGGTTCTTGGTATTTCTTGATGGTATTGGATTGAAATCCATTTCTGTATTAAGATGATAAAGCTTAGAAGTTTGTTTAGGTGAGCACACTTATCTCAGGAACTACTAGTTCGATTTGGAAAAAAAAAATAGGTAGTCTATTTATCGAGGATTGCTATGTATTAAAACGTGTTTCTCTATAGAAAGGCAATTGAGAAAAAGACAAGCCAACGTGGCGCAGGGGTGTAAGCATGTGATTGTAAACGTGACCGTTGTGGGTTCGATTCCCACTCGGAGAAATGAAACATTATATTGCTTTATACGGCGCGACGTTAAGTGCTTCATTTCAATACATAATGCCTCAAGAAATCGGCGGAAAGTGGAAAGTGGTAAAGTAACGGAAGTCTCTTAATGGAAGTAGAGTAACATAATACCAGGTTCCCAGGTTCCCCTCATCCACTTATATATGTGTGGTAAGTCATAGAGCTGAAAATGTGTAGTATTGGCACCGTGCACGACTACAGCGCCACCCAGAGTACGCAAATTTGTGGGCTCTGACACTTTGACATATGATGGCGGAATTGTTTGAAAATATTCGTAAATTACTTTCAAATTTATTTATATTACTTAATTACTGTGATTTGGGTGGAAAAAGTGTCGATAAATCATTTCTGGTTATTCAAATTAAGAGAGGTAAGTAATCTCTATTCAAAATTGTGTTTTATTATGGTTATATCAGAATTTGTTTCTTACTTTTTTAGTAGTAGTTTTACTGAAAAACAAAGCAAATTTAATGGTAGTTAGTATAGTAGTTACCTAGTTTTGATATTATTATAATAATTTATTTTCTAAATAAATGATAATAATTGATAATCATAATATCAAAAAGTGAACGAAACGAAATGTGAATTAAGAAAAAAAAAAATAATTAAAATAAAAAAAAACTATTAATACTGTATTTGTGATTGGTTACTAATGTTTTTAATAATAATTGGAAATTGTTGAATGTTACACCTGCAAGATCTATAAGTTGCTTATATAAATAGTTGAGTTGTCTATTTCTGTTTGTATTTCTGCATCACATACTGCGCTATAAATATATATATTACATGTAAATGTATTTGTTGCATTGTAGAACAACTGCAACTGCTGTGAGTCATTTTTAATAACTTAGTAAAACGATAAGTCGAACATTTTGCTTTGACATTAATAAGTGACAAAGCCTAAATTTTTTCTACTTTTGGCCACCATGAGCGCTGCGAGCGTTTATAATACTGTCACCTAGTACTACGCACCCTGCCAATACATTTTCAGCGACGTTAATTGCTACGATGTATTCACTTAGAATGTGTCATATATCAAACACAAGTTTTGGCTGCAGGTGGTCCAGAACCTCATCCTCCGTCGAGTGACGCAGGCGCCATACTACGTGAGAAACACCTCGCATCACCGCAACCTAAAAATAGAAAGCCTGGAGGTACACATTGGTCGTCTCGCGTCCAACGCATTCCGCTGCGCCAATGTATCGGGTCACCTGCACCTAAGGAGCAGCACTCCGTGGCATATCCGGCCGCCCGAGGTCAGACGTCAGATGACTTCCGAGGGACTTTCTAT
>JAATLQ010035139.1:0-10383 GCA_013421005.1 Heliconius erato x Heliconius himera
CTCTTCCGATCTGATTTTTACAAATTTCCGCTACCCAAAGATAATTACTAAGAATTATCGTTTGGCAAGAGAGAAACTATTTTTTAAATATTTTTTAAACATTTTTAAAGTGTTATTCCACATTTAGGAAAGAAAAATACTTATTTAGAAAACGTATAAAATTTTTTAAATATTAAAATATGATATGTTATACAGTAATAAATAACCTAAACACCGCTATGTAACAAAATCTTTTTAATAACGAGTTCTTAGAAAGTTTATTTATTTTGTTTTCTTTTGCTGCGATTTCATGTTGGTAGACAGTGTAATTGGTGAAAATGCTTTTCCTGAAGTATAAAATTTAATAGTTAAGAAAGAAAAAAATATATAAAAAAAATATTGTTAGAAATCGGAAGCGGTTAACGTTTTTTTAAAAAACACTATATAAACACATATCGTCTACATGTTTCTAAGCTATTTGGAAAGAGATACTATGTAATTGCAATAAGTGATATGTATCACCTAATAACAATACTTCACACGAGTTTCCTTCCAATAAGGCCCGTTGCCTACAAGCAACTACCCCTGATTGACATAATTCCACTGCTTTTATCATCTTTTTCACTAATATCTACTCTCTTTTACACGAGTTCGCTAACAATATTTATATTTACATACTGATTTGTCTGACTATAAACATGGCGATTATGAACTATTCCCACTTGGTTTGATTAAATGTTGAGGTAATAACGTCGTATACATTTATGAACCAATGCTGCACGTACAAAAAGCGTGACATTGTCACGTTCCGTCTGAGCCGAGCGTGCAAGCGAGAGGGCCGAACAAACGATAGAGAGGCACGACCCGTGTAAGTATTCTGCTTGGACGCATGTATACATTCCATTGTTACTTGCGCTATTTATACTATACTACTATACTATACTAGCTTCATGCTTTATCCCTAGCGGGGTAGTCAGAGAGAACGGAGTGCCAAACGCTACGGTCTCTACATACCTCTTTCGCCTCGTCCACTGTCTTCAACCTCTTCACACAAGCCTCCGGAGGGTCTTCATGCTTTTACGTGACCTTCCTCCAGTATCTTTGATAATGTGTTTTCGAAGGTCAACCGAGGTCTCCCCCTATCTCTCTTACCACTAACTTTTCCATCATAACTACCTAACTTGCGCTATTTGATAGCGCATTATTATTTTTTAGTTAATCCAAGCTCGTACAACTAAAAAATATTTAATAAACGACTGCAAATATATATTAATTTGTCGACAACATTCACTATCTCTGTCTTTGTATAGACAATAATGACTTCAGTGATAATATTTCAATTGAATTCATAAAATTACGTAATTTTTTATCTTGAATTTTTTATCTGTAATTTATTTTTTTATCTTTTATTCTTATAACGTTTTCGCGTAAAATTGTTGTCTTGAAACCAACTTAGGTAGATAGAACGCAGCGTTGAGTCTCGCTATCCAATTCGTAAAAAACGATTATTATATTCTATAAACAATAGGATGACTGGACTTGAATACATTCTTTATTAAATATTTTTGACACCTACGAGCCACTATATTGTTTTATGTTTGTGACTAATATAAGCAATACATTTATTTTTTATATTACGTATTAAATATAAAAAAATAAGTTAACGTTAAAATTATATTTTGATTAAAGCACTCCGTTTCCTAATTTCCGCCGAATTTTAAAGGCATTATGTGTTGGGTGGCGGAACTCAACGCCGCGCTTTCCGTCGACACCAGAAGGAACAAATGAAATTATAATTTAAAAAAATAGTTGAGGCCAGTCGTGGCGCAGCGACACGAGGTGTGACTGTAAAACCGACTGTTTGTGGGTTCGATCCCCACTCGAGGAGATGAAATATTTACTTAAATGATTATTCCATATCTTCGCTCTGATGTCGAGGTTAAGCGCGGCGTTGAGTTCTGCCACTTAACACGCAATGCCTTCAGAATTCGGCAGAAAGTGGGGAACGGAGTGTCTTAATACTAGGTTCCCTCTGCCTACCCTGCTGTGTGCGGGATACAGCGTGAAGCTGAAGCTGAAATAAATAGTTCATTTCTCGAGCGAGGATCAAACCCATAACCAGTCACGTTTACAGTCACACTTGACGCCCTGCGCCGTGGCTGGTTTGGAAAAAATCTAAATTAAAATAAACGAGAAACCCACAGCACTATGAAGTTGCACTCGAAAATTAAAATATTTTTATATGATGTTGTCGTACTTTACTTACTGCTTTGCTTGTGAGTGTTTTTTTATTACTGGATAGAGAATACTGAAAAAATGCCCTATAAATATTATATTGCCCCTAAGCGACGTATTATAATATAATTTAAATATAATAATCTATAACTAGGTCATTTGTTTAAGGATTTCTACATTTTTATTTTTTAACCTATATTTTTATAGCTTTACGCTGTATCACGCATAGAGCAGGCTTATCCTGCAGAAGAAACTTAATGTTTAGACGCCGACAATTATTAAAAGTTTCTGTCGCGTTTATAGGAAGTGATCTACGACGATTTCTTCATAATGTAAAAAAAATATGTCACTTGTTAAAATGAGTTAATTTTAGTGATTAATATTTATTTAAGTTTACAGTGGGTATTTGGATTTGAAAGTAAAAAATAATACGTATTATTTCTTTAGAATAGAATCTTTAGAATTATAAAAAAAGGATGAATCAATTTATGAAAATTTATTATTTAAGCAAAAATGTTGCCAGATACATGTCTTCATATTTATATGGAATTTTTGCCAATAGCAGCACTCACGTCGTTCTCTATGTGCCTATTTAGCCAACGACTTGGCAATCTGAATGCGACAAACAACAGAACAATAAAAATTTACTTGGCTCAAATGTTTGTTTTTACACATGAACATTGTACATACATTGTATGTAGTAAAATCATGCCTTAATTTTCATTTTTTTTTGTTTTATTTAAATTATAATATTAATATACATTAGATATTGGTTGGAGCCTCGCGAAGAAAGAGTGTAGCTGGAGATCAATAAGATTATAAAAGGAATTAAAATTAAATCAGCTTGACGCTGTATCCCGCACACAGCAGGGTAGGCAAAGGGAATCTAGTGTTAAGACACTCCGTTCCCCTCTTTTGCCGGATTCTGGAGGCATTGCGTGTCGAGTGGTAGAATTCTACGCCACGCTTTAGGGATTAAATTATAATATTATATCTATCGGTACAGTTGCTTATAGCTCACGATGTTTATTAGAAGGCTCTTCTGAGATAATCAAGACTAGGAAGCATTTTAAATATTGATAGATTTCATGGAGTGTATACAAGACAAATTGTAAGTTCGATTCTCACCCGAGGAAATGAAATATTTAATATTTCATTTCCTCGGTGTCCAGGCAAAGTCGCGAACGGAGTGTTTTGGCACTAGGTTCCCAGGTACAATTACCACTTTTTTAAAATACCGTAACCGTATAAATTTTTAAGAAATATGACTGTAATTTGTAGAACTATATTATATTTTTATTTTCGAATAACAACAGATTAAGAGTTAACTTGTGTTTTTTAAACACCCTGCAGAATCTACTTCGACGTGTTTGACGTGACATGGCTAACCTGACCTACTTCTTTTATTCCTTTCAGTTAGCACTTTTCTGTGTATTTGTTAAAATTACTGTACGAAATGCTGAGCGAGCGTCAAATTTGAAGGATTTAAAAGTCAATTCAGTATTTCATGCATTTTTTAAGTAATAATGTCAATGTAAGGAACATTTAAAAAGTATTAATAGCAAAATGTAATAATAAATGAAATAAAAACCCAAAAAAAAAAACAAATGCATGCCTTTGAATTTTTTTACGTTTTTTCAATTCTCAAGCAATTTAAAATTGTAAATCTGCATCAATAATATTTTAGATAATCTATATTTTATAACTTTAATTACTATAACTATATTATATATAAGTATCATAAATATCATTAGGGTTCCGTACCTCAAAACGTATAAACGAAACCCTTCTGAGATCACTTTATTGACCGTCTGGAAATTTGTTAAGAAAATTTTTCTCAAGATCACATAGAGATATCAAGTTTAAATTGATATCACATATTGAAGTCTTTGGTCCCTTGAAGCACAGAAAAAAATCAAATTTCTAAGTCGGTGAAATCAAAAGCGATTTGTGCATCGATTTACTGTATCAAATTCGCCGCTTAATCAAAATCTGTAGAGTACTTTCCGTTGAGCAACAGTTATGAAATTAGCAATTGAGAATTTACAATACAAATAAATGTAAAAATCTAAAAAGTTTAAATTTATTGGTATTTTATAGAAACAATATTACAAATAAGTTAACAGTTAACATTTATAAGTTGTAATTCACATTGATCATAATTTCAGACAGACAGGACAGGAGTCAAGGTAATCAAAAAATACGAGTGTTTTTGCATTATTATTAATTTATTTTATGAAATTCACCGCGTAATTACAATCTATGGTCTTCTAGGGTACTACCCATGAACCTACAATTATAAAAAAATGTCAAAAAGTGAGAGCTTTTAGTATAAATAGAAGAAAAAAATCAAGAAATGACAGTGACTATAATATATATATTTCTTTTCATATAAAATACATCCGAAAATTTTAATATGTCAAATTGTATTTTCTGTTAGCATACAATTCTAAAATTAGTACAGAGTTCTCGGTATGCGATTCCGACTCGCACTTTAACAGATTTTTATTTTTATACAATTACATAATCTTAAGTACCTGAGTGCTAAATTCAGTATATCCACTATATAAACTGACAAGGGTACGACAGATCTAAGCGGATGTGGATAAGGGAACTAAGTCCACCGTTTTCACTATTTGTTTTATTCATAGAAAGAGAAGAAAGTAACGTTAAAAACATTTTTATATCTGAATACGGTGAAGCAAATTGGAGGGTTATGATTTTGACCGGTATGTATGTTCATCTATTCCCCTTTAGCTTCTAAAGTATTTATTAAAGAGTAGTGTCGAAACATAAAGAATAATATAGAAAATTATATCTCTTACTGCTGATTGTCCCACACATAAAAATATTGTATTTTTATTTTTTTATTAGCTTCACGCCATGTCCCGTACATAACAAGTTAGGCAGAGATAGCCTAGAGACACTTCGTTCCTCACTTTCTTCTCAGTCTTCTAAATAGTAAAAGACGCGTATTTCGACGCTTTTAAGTGTGTATTATGAATTTAAAAAATTTTAGTGACTACTACTAGCTTCACGATGTATCCCTAGCAAGGTAGTCAGAGAGAAAGGAGCGCCAAACTTTACCCTCTTTGCGTACCTCTTTCGCCTCGTCCACTGTCATTAACCTCTTCGTACATGCCGTTCAGCGGGGTCCTCATGCTTTTTACGTGACCTTCCTCCAGTATCATTGATACTGTGTTTTCGAAGGTTAACTGAGATCTCCCTCCTACCTCTCTTACAACTCTCTATAAGTTATACTGACATTCCGCTGAAATAAAAAAATG
Source organism: Heliconius erato x Heliconius himera (assembly GCA_013421005.1). Taxonomy (NCBI): domain Eukaryota; kingdom Metazoa; phylum Arthropoda; class Insecta; order Lepidoptera; family Nymphalidae; genus Heliconius; species Heliconius erato x Heliconius himera. The sequence goes on from JAATLQ010035139.1 coordinate 5,502, forward strand.
CATGGTCGATCTGCTCAAATGTAAAATCCCTAGTGGAAGTATCAAAGAGTTGTATTGTGTGAATATACAAGAAATATTTCTAGTTCCGATTTGACTTGTGAACGGTGTAAAATAAGATATAGGGAGCGGAGACTAAGAGTTTTACTGCATATTTATATTCTATTAAGTCAACGTATAAAAGAATAAATGAATTCAAACTCTAAATAAATATTCTACTCAAACATGAATCTTGAGACCATTGTGGCGCAGAGGCACAAAGTGTGATTGTAACGCAAAGGTTATGGGTTCGATCCCCACTCAAGGGAATTAATTTATATTTATTAATATTTATTTATTATAGTAACATTTATTTTCTATTCTTTCCTCTGGTACCAAGGTAAAAGCGCAGCGTTGAGTTTCGTCCGTTCCGTCTGCGGAAGGCGAAGAACGATGTCTCAGAACACAAGTAAGTAGTAAGTAAGTAGTTGTCCTTTTCCATAAATAATAATAATAAAAGAACACACAAAGTGACTTAACACTCTGGAGCTTAGTGTCTTAACACTCTAACCTCCAGAGTGTTAAGACACTCTGTTCTCCATATGTATAGCTATATGTGAGACACACCATGAAGCTGAAAAAAAAAGAAAAAATATATATTAAACAAATCTCTTCTAAAACCGTACAGACCCATGTTTTTACATTCCCGTACTAACATATAATATGGAATATACAGGCGATGTATTTGAGTGGAAAATTCGCGCTAGATCCGGATTGCGGCTATTTTTAAACGAACTCGAGCGGTATACGAGATGTATTTAAACATATTTTAGCACGTACACATTTTAGTATAATATAGAGAGGTAAGTAAATCGTTTGAGGAATTGTAACTAAGAAAATCTATTTATTATTATGTATATTTAATTATTATTTATATACGCTTATTACTTATTATTATATATAACTTAAAATCGGGTTCCGTACTAATTTCAGGGATTGTTTGACAACGGGAAGTACGTATCATTCGTGAAAGTTAACAAACTTAAGTTTACGGCCATAGGTTTTCATCTTTGATGTAATGCACTGTACCTATACGTTGGTGATTATTTTTTTTTACGAAAAATACTTGTAAACGTTCACCCTTTTTAATTTTTCCTTTATTATTTCTGCAAGTTCTCACTTTTTGCCAAAAATTGCAAGTCCATGGGAAGTGGGTGGTGGGGATAGGTTTCGATCAAGAGGTCAATTTCGTACCAAATGCAGTAAAACTTTGCATAAGCGTTCTTGTGTTTTGATTGCCTTCACTTAGAAGCTTGATTTTTGGAGTGAAAACTTCTTTAGTAACGCTGTGATTTGAAAGTCGATAAAACGAAAAAGCGACAGGAAAAAGAGGCATACATTTAAATTCATAAAATTCTACGTGGGTGAAAATGAGATAGAAAGCATTATACTCTGAGACTAAGTAAATCTGTGTAATGTATACAAATAAAATGAAAAATAATTATTAAACTTTGTTTCACTATGATTATTACTGAAACTTACAATTATTCTCCTTTAAAAATTTATCAGTATCTCTCGTTATAGAAAATAAATATTTAAAAATTTTTGGCTTCAACCAAAAATTTTTAAAGTTTCACTTATTCCACGCGCGAATTGCACACAGTTCTGTTTTGTGCTCTAAGGGATCGTACATCTGATTTTTTATTAACTTCGGATTGATACGCTATCTTGAGATAAGTGCCGTGTGAGCCCGGCCTAGAATAGGATCATCCTGGTACTGGTGGTGTCGTAAGAGGCGACTAAAGTACGTGTGGTGGAGTCACGTCGCCAGCAATGGGAACACGCATAGGCAGACTCGACCGGATCATTACCACCCCCGGCATTTAAAACCGGCGTGAAGTAGTGTCTTTATGCCACTGCGTTTCGCATCAGGTAATGCCGGGCTCCGGCGCCCAACCCACCTTAAAGGCAGGCAACGCACCTGTAGCTCCTCTGGTGTTACACGGGACCGTGGGCGGCGGTGATCACTTACCATCAGGTGACCGAACGCTCGTTTGCCTTGTCTTTTCCATAAACAAAATGGTTATGACAACAAAGTGAACCCTAAAAATTTGTAATAGTATTTGAGAATCGTTAGATACGTTATATAAGTTGTAACTTACCAAAAATTTAAAATTTAGTAGTTCTAAAACATCTAGAGTTATGCTAGATTTTCTGTATTTAAATTATTCAAGCCAATTTGTATAAGTGCGATGTAGCTCAAGGGAATAAGTACTACTTTAGAATGAAGATATGTTTTGTATTTTTTTTTATTTTACGCTGTATCGCACATAGCTGGGTAGGTAGAGGGACCCTGGGAACCTAATGTTAAGATATTCTATTCCCATTAAGATATTTCTGTAGTTTTAGTTTCTGTAATAATCTTGTCTTTTATGCATATCACTTGTACGAACACAATGTTTCACATCTGCCAGGCATCCCGTGACGCTTATTTTTTCTTTATTTTCATATCTCTGGTAAGATGAAATGCGGCGTTGAATTGCGCCACTCTACACGCAGTGTCTCGAATTCGAACGGTAACGGCGCTTCGTCAAAACACCTTTTACTAGGGTAAATCTGCAGGATAAAACGTGAAAGAAACATAAATATACGCGACATTTTTTAATTTTAATAATTAAATAACAAAATGATTATTTGTTTAAATTATTTGATTGAGGCCAGTTGTGGCGCAGTGGCACAAATTGTGAGTGTAAAATCGATTGGTGTGGGTTCGATTCCCACTCGAGGAGATGATTTTTTTTTTTAAATATTTTTTTTCTGATTTTTTTTTAAATGCATATTTTCATTTCTTCGCTCTGGTGTCGAGGCAAAGCGCGGCGTTGAGTTCTGCCACACAACACGCAATGCCTCTAGAATTCGGCAGAAAGTGGGGAACGGAGTGTCTTAACACTAGGTTCCCTCTGCCTACCCTGCTGTATGCGGGATACAGTGTGAAGCTAGTTTAATTTTAATTTATTTTATTATTTAACCAATACACGTCAAGCATAGTACTCGTATAAACTGTTAAAGTACATTACTAATATATTAATTACATTATGTCCAGTGAAATAATTAATTAATGTTAATAACCAGTAATTGACATATTTTGTTTATCATCATAATATTTATTTACTTGCAGTCTGGTCGTTTTTCATCGAAATATAAAATATAAACTATATGTTTTTCAGTTTCACGTTTTAGCCTGCATATAGCAGCGTAGGCAGAGGGAACCTAGCGTTAAGGCACTTCGTTTTCTAGATGAAGGGACGAATGAGAGAGGAACGCCAAATTAAATGTCGCACTTTGGCCTGTTACCGAAGTGAGGAAATAAAATATCATTCATTCTCCAAAGCTTTTATAGTTACATGTTTTTTAGAATTATTTAGAGGCCAGTCGTGGCGCAGGGGCACAAAGTGTGACTGTAAACCGACTGGTTGTGGGTTCTATCCCTTTTCGAGGAATATTATTCATATATTAAATATTTCATATATTTGCTTAAATATATATTTCCATATCTTCGCTATGGTGTCGAGGCAAAGCGCGACGTTGAGTTCTGCTACTCAACATGCAATGCCTCCAGAATTCGGCAGAAAGTGGGGAACGGAGTGTCTTAACACAACTTAAAAAAAAGTGGCTGTGTGCGGAATACAGCGTGAAGCTTTATTTATTTATTTTATTTAATTATTCATATGTCCGTCTGCCAAGATCACTTATCTCAAGATCGCGTGGAGGTATCAAGCTGAAATGGAAATCAAATATTCAAATCCACGACCCCTTGGCACATAATTAGAAGCACACAAGAACACAACACAGTCATACGAGTATTTATGCATCGTTTTTACTGAATTTTATATAAATAAACTTGTAGGGGTTTATTAATAGATTCACGAATCGTACAAAATTAAAGCATACGCCCGGAAACTTAAGTTTATTAACTTTTATAAATTTTACCTCCCGTTACCCTACAATCTTGAAATTGGTACGGAACCCTCGTTAGGTAAGTCCGAGTCGTACTTCACCGATTTTATAAATTAAATCCATATATATATTTTATTATTACATCAGCAACTGTAGTAAATTCAAATATTGATACAAGTATTTTTTTATATATAATTTAAAATCAACGTAATATGTCAACTTTATATTCTTTTCATTCAATTATTTAATACTAAACAATAAAGCTTCATAGATTTAAGCTTATATATATAAATAAAAAAAAACTCACCAAAAGATATAAGCCCGCTATTCAGCATAGTCAGCTTAATACTATTAGGAATAGATACTAAGCTGGTTGTTCCTGTTGTCTTTAGATCTTTCTTCTTTGGTTTCTTTTCCAGGTCATACCGAGGTGTCGACCTGGACCTGTGTTTCCTCTGACTCGTCGCCACTGACGTCCCACGCTGACCGGTTCTCGAAGACATTTTTATTGTGTTACAAATAACTAAGGAACTAACAGCACATTTTATATTTCGACCACAATTTTACACTATTTATTAATTTTATTTGTATTCGGCTAAGTCAAAACTTTCATGTATAAATATATGTATAAATAATATAAAAATTTTACACTAAACGCTATCACTATAACTTATATCATAACGCGATCATCTTGTAATTCTGTTGTCATCTGGAACAAAAAGAAAAAATATTAAAAAAAAATGTTAAACTATAAATACGAATGACTGCTTGAGATGGTTGCGGATTCGATTCTTATTTGATTTTATGTACATAAAGGTATAAATTAATTTATAGGAAGATAAAGTCTATGAGCGAATAAGTCTCATATTTATACTATGTGTTTAATAGCATCGATGTTAATAAATTATCCTATTAATTATAAAAAAAAATAATAATAATTAAATTAGCT
>JAATLQ010035139.1:10483-26981 GCA_013421005.1 Heliconius erato x Heliconius himera
CACGCTATATCCCGCACACAGCAGGGTAGGCAGAGGGAACCTAGTGTTAAGTCACTCGGTTCCCCACTTTCTGCCAGATTCTGGAGGCATTGCGTGTTGAGTGGCAGAACTCAACGCCGCGCTTAACCTCGACACCAGAGCGAAGAAATGGAAATATAAATTTAAGTAAATATTTCATCTCCTCGAGTGGGGATCGAACCCACAACCAGTCGGTTTTGCAGTCACACCTCGTGCCGCTGAGCCACGACCGGCCTCGTCCTCTTATTAATTATAATCAATTATAATGTGAAAATGGATGTTTGTTTCACTTTCGCGCAAAACCTACTAAACAGATTTGGATGAATTTATTATTTAATGTGATTAATTAAACTAAAAGTAATTGTAATCCCAGATATTATTCTAGAAACTAATATATACAGTAATAAGTAAATGAATGCTGAATGCTACAGACTACCTGGTGGTATCCCATAGGATTTGTAGTTGAATCTACAATATTTTATGTCTTGATTAAATTAATATTAGTACGGAGATATAATAAAACTTTATTTAAAAAATTAAATTAAATCAAATTTAATTTTTTAAATAGAGTTTTATTTGAATAAACTTTATTTATTTTATCATTTTACGTATCGTTAGTGACCTGTAAGGTCTCACAAATTTTAATATTCTTTACGTCTTGGACGATATCCAAAAAGCCCTCTAAATGAGTTCCTTAAGTTAAGTTAAGTAAAGAAGGGTTTTTTAGAACCTGGTGTTAAGAATCCTAACACCAAGTTCTGTGCTAGGCAAAGGCAATTTAATGCGGGAAGAAATGCGATTTTTTTAAATATATTTTCTAGATAAATTTTCCTTATTTCGTGTGGAGTAACACTTAAAAGATTATAAAATATTTATCGTATATCGACCATATAAGATAATGATCACTAAGTTTTACAAAATATTTTTTTTATTTTCCCGCTCTGATCACTAAGCAAAGCAGGGCGTTGAGTTCGGCCACTAAACACACAACGGCTCCGAAATTCGGCGGAAAGTGGGGAGTGGAGTATTAACACTAGACTGCCTCTGGTGTGTAGGTTGCATGGTAGCCTGCAGCCTACATGTCTTGCCTACATTTGGGGCACTGGATAATGTTAAAAAAAATTATTAAAAAAAATAGTAGGTGTGTCCAGAATTCGGCAGAAAGTAAAGAACGGAGTGTCTTAACACTAGATTCCCCTTGCGTATCCAGCTGTGTGCTACAGCGCGACGCTGAAAAAAAAAAAGAATAAATCCTAGCCAGATTTGAAGCAGCGACCACACTATAAACAACGAATACCAACAGCTCACACAACTTCCTTGAGTATTAATTAAGTAATATTATATTATATAAACATATTTATAAGCGCGACCGACATCCAGAATCGCAAGTAGGTCAGTGCATTTTAGTCTCGAGTTCACCTTTAACTCAATTTGCTCGAGCCATTGGGCCGCAGTGGCAACGCCTCGCGTCTGTCTTGGCAATGTTTATATTTTGTAAATATATATAATAAATATTATATAAAAACACTTGTTTTATAAGGCCAGTCGTGGCGCAGCGGCAAGGTATGACTGTAAAACCGACTGGTTGTGGGTTCGATCCCCACTCGGGGAGATTAAATATTTACTTAAATTTATATTTCCATTTTCCTCGCTCTGGTGTCGAGGTTAAGCTCGGCGTTGAGTTCTGCCACCTAACACGCAATGCTTCCAGCATTCGGCAGAAAGTGGGGAACGGAGTGTCTTAACACTAGGTTCCCTCTCGCTACCCTGCTGTGTGCGGGATACAGCGTGAAGCTGATTTAAACACTTGTTTATATTAGCGTTTCATAAAATAACGTTAGTATAATTTAAATGAGTGAAAGAACTTTGGTAATGAATTCAAATTCTACTCAGATGTTTTTTTTTGCTCATAAAAGCCCATCCGTTTTTACCTCGTATGTCCTGATTGACTCAATTCCATTATTTTATTATAATTTTTAGGCTTCCGTACCTGAAAAGGTAAAAACGGAACTTTTATAGGGTCATTTTGTTGTCTGTCTGTCCGTCTATCACTATTATTTATATCAAGATCACGTGGAGGTATCAAACTGAAATTCACATGAAATATTCAACTAAGGTCCCTTAAATTACAGGAATAATCAAGCTTCTAAGTCAACACAATCATAAGGTACGACCGTAGGGTACTTCCTTCCATTGCTTTAAAACCTATAGGGAACTTCCGGTGGACCTACAGTTATAAAATTTAGTACTAAATTAGAACGTACAAATAAAGGAAAACTTAAAATGTATAGATATTTCCTAGAAAAAACACATTACAAACTTATTTTATTACTTCGTTTCATACAATATGAGCAGCATATGCGTAGCAAATGTTAATAAAAAATGAAATAGAGAATATCTTATAACTTAATATCTGAGATGCAAGTTCCATACTAATATCCGTTTGGTAAGGAAGGAACTTAGTGTGATATCCTTTCCAAACGCTTAAAATTTTTATATTACGTACTTATAAGAGATTTTGCATTTTTATACATATCTTTTCTTCTTTATTTTCTTTCTTATTTTATTAATAATTTTAAAATATAATCAATATAAGAACGTTTTTTATGAAATAATATCGTCATGGTACAGTAGGACGGTCTTAGGTTCTAGGCCCGATCACCAATTTTGGGAAACGATTATTTACATTTCCCTGTTTTTAGTAAGTGCGGCGTTAAACTCTACCGTTCAACACGCAGTGTCCCCTTGCCTACCATGGTAAGAGGTAAGATTTAAGGTAAAAACAAAGTTAATGACAGTTTACGTATGAATATTATTATGTTTTTAAGGGTAGGCAGAAGAAACCTGGGAACCTCGTGCTAAGACACTCCGTTTCTATTAAGACACTTCTGTTCCCCAGTTCTCGCTAAATTCTGGAGGTATTGCATTTTGAGTGGCAGAACACAACGCCGCGCTTTGCCTCGCCTGCCTTGCGCTCGAAGAAATGAAAATATTAAATCATTTCCTGGAGCAGAAATCAAACCCACAAGCAATCGCGTTTACAGTAACACGCGTCACGACTGGCCTCAATTATTAATATATATACATATATATATATATATATATATATATATATATATATATATATATATATATATATATATATATATGATTTATGATTCAACACGGTGTTAGATCAACACGTAAAAGCGTGCTGTCATCGGTTGTAAAATAAATGAAGTGCAAACAGATATTGTTAGTCCACTTCCGCTCCCACGCATCAACATACAATGAAATGTTGTAAAATGTTCTAAGCTTTAGCGAGCTTCGGAAAATGTGTAAAAATAGATGTTTCTTATTGCACAGCAGTTGTGAAGTGGCTGTTGGTGACACGGACGTCGTATGGAGTTCTTTTTGCATTAAAAAAATATCGACTTCACGCTGCTGTGTGCAGCAAGGTAGGCAGATGGAATCTAGTGTTAAGACACTCCGTTCTCTATTTACCACTGAATTCTGGAGGCATTGTGTGTTGAGTGCCGAAATTCAATGCCGTGCTTTCCCTCGACAAAAGAGCGAAGAAATGAAAATATAAATTTAAATAAATGTTTAAATATAGAGTCGAGGCGCAGGGGCACAAAGTGTGACTGTAAAATCGATTGATTGTGGGTTCGATCCCCACTCGAGGATATGAAATATTTACTTAAATTTATATTTCCATATCTTCGCTCTGGTGTCGAGGCAAAGCGCGGCGTTGAGTTCTGCCATTCAACACGCAATGCCTCCAGAATTCGGCGGAAAGTGGAGAACGGAGTGTCTCAACACTAGTACGCTGCTGTGTGCGGGATACAGCGTGAAGCTGATTTATATGTTTAAATATCGATCGAGGCCGTTGTGGCGAGGCGTTAAGTTTAACCTCTTAACACGCAATGCCTCGAAAAAATTCTACGAGAAAGGGGACAGAAGTATCTTAACACTAGGTTCACACTGCTGCGATAGCACGAAGCAGAGAAAAAATAAAAAATGGAACTATTTTTAACTTGGAAACTTGAATTTTTTCAGGTTTCCATAGTGCATGAAAACTAACTACAATTTTTCTCTTTTAGGGCTTATAAAAAATATAATTAAATTTTAATGATCATCTCAATATATTAATAATGTTAAATTATTTTCTACTATAATAAATAATTATGAAAATAATGTTTCATTGAAACATATTGTATTACAACAGGAACTATTAATATAACAAACAGTTAGTTTATCAATTGATGTAATGCGATTAATTTAAATAGGCTTAATTATACGAATCGTATTTTGATAGTTTATACCTTTGATATATGTTTGTGTAATTTGAATGTTTGTATTACGAATGAACTAAAAACTAAAATGAATTAATGAAATGAATAAAATGTGGATTGATTTTTATCTCTTTTTTTTAGGTTATGACAGTAAACATAAAAAAATAATAAAAAAAAAACACTTATGGGAGTTTAATAATTTGTGGTCGTAAAATAGAAAGATGCTTATACGCCAAATATAATGTATGTATGTATAATAAAGTAAAATAGAAAAATCGGTTTCACGTTATATCCCGCACACAGCAAAGTAGGCAGACGAAATATGTTTCTTCCTAATAAAAATAATTTTTCGAGGCATTGCGTGTTGAGTGGCGGAATTTAACGCAGGGCTTTTTCGTTGGTGCCAGAGCGAGGAAATGACAATTTTAAAAATAATAATTCCTTTACTTTCGAGTGAGAATTGAATCCACAATCGTCGCGTTGCAGTCACACACTTGTGCCCTTGTAGCATTACGTGTATTTTTTAGATTTAACCCCCATACAGCAAGGTAGACAACCTAGTGCTAAGACACTGACCACTTTACGCCAAATTTTTCGTGGTATTACGTGTTGAGTCGCGAAACTCAATGCTGGGCTATTGCCTTGGTGCCAGAGCGAAAATGAAAATATTACGAAATAATAATTCATTCCTTCGAATCGAAATCGAACTCACAACCATCACGCTACAGTCACATCCTTGTACACCTATTGATTTTCAGAAAACAATATAATAATAAGGTAAGGCAATTTTAAAAGCAAAAATAAATTTTATATAAATTCCTGTTGAAGCACACATTTCGTTGAATAAGTCATTATTATCGCATGATTCATACATTCGTCATTGGCAAAGCTACAAAAGATAGCTAAATCAAACGGCGGAGTATCAATCAAATATTAAAGAGCTATTTGCCAGTATCAGTAACGACTTGTTACGGATTTAACGCTGTATAATAACAGGAAAATTACACGATTTTATGGAAACGGTTATAATATAGAGGAGGGTTTTCTTATGATATGTCAGAGACATAGATTAAGGTATAAAATGTCTTAATTTATTTTTCATTTTTTTGTTTTATCCCGAATAAATGGCTGAGCTAGGAGAATCTACAGGAAACTGAGCCATAGACTCAGTTCTAGCCAAAGAAAAAACAGCACAAGAATTTACAAGTTTTTAATTTAAAAGTTTTCTAAATAAGTATTTTTATTTATTTTTTTTCTTTTCTGTGTGGAATAACATTTTAAAAATTATAAAAGTATTTTTCTTTCTCATGTGTGGTATAACAGATGTATTTTTTTCTAGCTTCACGCTTTATCCCGTACATATCGGGCAAAGGAAACCTAATGTTAAAAGAATTCTACACATTCAGATACTTCCGTTTGAAAACTAATCACTCTCCCCAACAGGATAGAATCTACGACTACCGTATTTACTGCCAGACGCAACCCATTGCGCCACAATAGCCTCTAGAAAATATGGTATTTGTATATTGATTAAAATACTCTAGGACTTTCATCAGCTATTTTTAATAGTTTTTATAGATTGACATTTATTATAATAATAGCTCTAAGAATGGCGTAATTTAAAATAAAAAAAATAATAAATAAAATGAGGCCGGTCGTGGCGCAGCGGCACGAGGTGTGACTGCAAAAACCGACTGGTTGTGGGTTCGATCCCCACTCGAGGAGATGAAATATTTACTTAAATTTATATTTCCATTTCTTCGCTCTGGTGTCGAGGCTAAGCGCGGCGTTGAGTTCTGCCACACAACACGCAATGCCTCCAGAATTCGGCAGAAAGTGGGGAACGGAGTGTCTTAACACTAGGTTCCCTCTGCCTACCCTGCTGTGTGCGGGATACAGCGTGAAGCTAATTTATTTTAATTTATTTTATAAATAAAATGACATGTAAAATCCAAATGTACAAAAAGATAATAGCGGCTTCGACCCCTTAATTCATTCCTTCACTCTGGTGGCGAGTCAAAGCGTTGCGTTGATTTCCGATACTCAACAAGCAATGCCTCCAGAATTAGGTGGAAAATGGGGAAAATATTAATTAATAATAATTTATTTACTAAAGTGGGGATCGAACCCGCAACCGTTACGTTTGCTTTACTCTTGTGCTCCTGCGCCACGACCGCCTCATACTTACGTAATAGAATATAGTTTGCTTATAATATATTTTCTTTGGTAATGAGGCTTATTATACCGCATAATATAAGTAATTTATTATAATTTCATATATTCGTTTCTTAGATATCGAATATAAGATCATCCGCTTTTATAGAAACCTAATTGTGCACTCTATATCTTCATATATAAGATCAGATAGTTAGTAATTAATTTATGAATCAATCTTTATAATAAATCTGGATAATATAATTACATTATTATTATTTAACCATACTTTAATGTATTACATCTCCATTTATCTGCACTAATATAATAAAGCGGAAAAATGTATGTGTTTGTTTGTTTCTTGGTTTGTTTAAGCCCTAAGATCTCTGGATCTACGGGTCCGATTTACTAATTTTTGAATTTGTATGAAAGCTACGTTCTTCAGAAGTGCTATAAGCTATATAAGATTATGGTGTAAGTCTTAGTTAGCCTCAAATAACGAAATAATAATGAACGCTATACAATTGCTTTAAGCGTGTGCTCAGTAAAAATAGTAAACTGTATGTCAGTACATTCTATGGAAAAAATATTCATTTTTCTTAGAACTAAAAAAAAAGTCCGCAATACTATATATCTTATAAGATAAGCCACAATAAATAATTAAAAATTGCAAAGTGATATTTCGAGCGAAAGTTATTCCATCATCAAGGAAATTTTATGAAGATATTCTTTGGCTTTTATAGCATGTAATTTGAACGTATACTTTTTAAGAAAATGTAAATTTAAAATAATTCAACGCTCTGTTTACGGCCGCAAGCATATGCACGGGTCCTGAGGGGGGCGCCCTTGCCGCCGATTCGTCCTCGCTAGCGGCCATGTAGTGCTTGCACTTTCTCAAAATTATTGTAATGTGTAAATTATATTGATTATCTTATAGCAAATAATAAATGGTATGCGGGCGAAGTCGCGAGTAGACCTCTAGTACTTATAATAAAATCTTTACGAATCTGTACTTGGAGGATATCTCAGAAAATATAATTTTGTGGACCTTTATTAATGTAGTAGAACACAAAACAATGATTTTAAGTTTTTTATCTGTTTGTCTGGCGCTCATCTCAGAATCGGCTTAACCGATTTAAGTGCGGTTTTCACTATGGGATTCTGGCAAGTTTCCGTTAACATAGCACAACACAATATAGTATTTTACTACGATCAGTTCATAAATAAAAAGTTATATCAATTTAAAGTACTTAGTTCGACAAATTTACTAATTGCTATATCAGTCTTTAGCTTTCAATTTATATGATCATAAAATACAACTTGATTTCAAGATTTAGGATCGGGATCGGATATATGCGGGAATAACTGCACTTCTCGTACACGTGTACTTACTGTCTACTAAAATACCGTATAGCCAAATATTTTTCTTTAAATACAATAAATTTTATGAGCAAAATGAATGTGTAAATTGAATTATAATTTATTAATATTTTGATGCAAGTGCAGAAGCACAAATTGTGACTGTAAAATCGACTGTTTGTGGGTTCAATCCCATCTTAAGGAAATAATATTTATTAACATTTATCTCGCTCGTTGAGTTCCGCCACTCCACATATAATGCTACCAGAATGCGGCGGAAAGTGGAAAACGGAGCATCTGAACACTATATTCCCTATGCCCGTTAGGTGGGCATAGGGAATGTTTACGGGATGTAATTTATGACAAAGTAAGATCTTACAATACAAAAAAACGAGAAAATCCGAATGATGCTGATGCCGACTCGCGCTTGGCTGGTTTTTTCTAAATTATTACACTTAATATATGAATAAACTTACACTTAATATAAAATATATGAATTTTTAATTAAGTGTATTAATAAAATTAATACACTTAAATAAACATTCGTATATTTCAAGCGGGCGTGGCCATGCGGGTGCTGCTAGTAATCAATCAAATCAAATCTATAAGCAAATGAAATGGATATCAAAATAACCAAAAAAAACCTACACCAGTTCCATCAATACCTCACAATCTTCTTTCCCATTTCCACCGGACTACAGATAAAGGAATCGTCTTAAGTGAATTCAGCTCTTTAATGGAGCCACTTCAAGTTGTAATAGGGCACGTTGGATCTTTTCATTTGTTTCCGTCTCTATAGATTCCTTTGGTCGTTACTTACTGAGAGTTAGTAATTCGACGTTATTTAGTTTTTAGTTTGTTTTTTTTTTTAATATTTGTTTTTTATACTGACTAAATATTATTTTCTTTTTAATATATAAAAATATATATAATCTCATAATCTGTCGTGTTTACAGTCACACGACTGACTGGCTTCATTTTATCTTCTGATTTCTTATTTGTAAAAGAAGAAACTTCGAACCTAATAATATCAGTTCAGAACTTAAACCTACAATAAATAATAATAACAAAAAATATATAACCAGAAAAATATTATAAAAAAACAGAATAAACTACCTTACCACCACTACCTTCTTGAAAATACAAGAAAAAGAAATATCGTAGTTGGGTAAAGACCACAATGAAACGGCTTTTATACACTCCACGTTACGAATACCTACTTCGTTCTCGGTCTTTAGTATGTTCAATATGTTTTCCGGTTTTGAACTTAGACTTTAAAACATTTTATATATGGAAAATAGTGTCCCGCACACAGCAGTGTAGGCAGAGGGAACCTAGTGCTAAAACACTCCGTTCTCCACTTTCCTCCGAATTCTGAGTGGCAGAACTCAACGCCGCGCGTTGCCTCGACACCAGAGCGAACAAATGAAAATATAAATGTTAATAAATATTTCATTTCCGAGAGTGGGGATCGCTTAACACGCATCGCCTCCAGAACTCCCTCCTGCCTACCCTCCTGTGTGCAAAAATAAAAAATTGTATACATATATTAAAGTATATTATTATATATTATAGTATATTATTACATATTATATTATATTTCGTAAGAAACAATTCTTCTCTAATAGCATTGTCACGACACAGCCAACCTTATTTGTGTTCTCTCATTTATTCTTATGTCAAGGACTGGTCAAGATGTTTTTCAAAATATTTGGGCTGTCTTACCCTCGACAGTGATAAATTATTTCAATTATATACATTTTTTTTTTAGGTTTACTTTGTATTTTTCAAGTAGTAGGGTAGGCAGAGGGAAGCTAGTGTTAAGATACTTTGTTTCCTAATTTCCGCCGAATTCTGAAGACTTTGCGTGTTGATTAGCGGAACTCAACGCCGCCCTTAGCCTCAGAAACGCTGTTGAAGAAATGGAAATATTAAATATTTCATTTCCTGGAGTGGAAATCGAACCCACAACCTGTCGAATTTACAGTCACAGGCTTGTGCCCCTGCGCCGCGAAGTTGAAGTCTTTTTTTATCAAAATATGATTAAAAATAATCAATCAATCGCTTAAAATATTATTATTATTAGTATTAGTAATATATGAAAAAGAACCGTATGGTACGGTTGGGCGGAGAAAACGGACAACGGACGGTTGTGGGTTCGGTTCCCACTCGTGGCAACAAATTATTATTTATCAATATTAGTTATTTTTCAGTTAAGTAACAAGGGAAATCGGCTTCAAGTGGGTGGATAATAATAATACTAAGTTAGAATTACTAAGTTGCTTCTGCCTAATCTACTATACGCGGAATACAGCGGTAAAAACATAGAAAATAGAATTACCACTAGATTGTCTACGCTACTATAAAACAGCGTTAAAAGAAAAAAAACTAGATTTTTCTATAGCATATTGCACAGAAACAAATAATTTAATATAAACACACAATAAGAATAATGGAACGTAAGTTTTTCCAGAAACTTTTACAGCAAAAGAATAACAGTGTTGACAAAGGAAGTAGGATTTTATGAATACGAAAAGACGTAACCTTTTTACTGTAAAGCCATTTTTGTATCACAGTAATAGGTAGTTTTATGGGCTCGTTCAATTTCTTTATTTGAGTAAATCAATCTATTTTATTGTGAAATATTATATCGCGAAAGTACAAAATAAATGTATTATAAATACATTTATTAGCTTCACGTTGTATCCCGCATACATCAGGGTAGACAGAGGGAATCTAGTGTTAAGACACTCCGTTCCCCCTTTCTGGCTTCTGGAGGCATTGCGTGTAGAGAGGCAGAACTCAACGCCGCACTTTGCCTCGACACCAGAGCGAAAAAATGGAAATATAAATTTAAGTAAATATTTCAACTCCTCGAGTGGGGATCGAACTGTGTGTTCGATCCCCACTCGGTTTTACAGTCGGTTTTTTTTTAGTTGGTTTAGTTGGTTGGTTTACAACTAGTTGGTTTTAAAGTCACACTTTGTGCCCCTGCGCCACGATTGGCCTCAATAATAAATATACATTATTTTATGAAAGAAATAAATCTAAGGGCATCGTGCAGATGCGGTGGTAGAGGATTCGATTCCCACTTGGGGGAATAAGTTGTTTTTTTTTCCTGTTTTGAGATAAAATACTTTCAAGTTACGAGTTTAAGCGGAAGGTGGAGAACGAAATGTCTTATCACTATGTTTATTTAAGAGTTTGTGTATAGCAATTTTTAACAAAAAAAAACTCGACTTCAAAAGGATCCCATAATAAGAATCTAGCTAAACTCTCATCAAACTATCCTTGAAGTATGTCCCTTCTAAATAAGGTCCATTTATTCCACATATTTAAAGCAAATTTAAGATTTATGTGATTTCCTCATGGATAACATTATCAGAAATGTACCAATATTAAATAGGAGCACACAGGAAGCAACCAGCTTTCAAATAAAAAAAGAATCATCAAAATCTATTTCCACCAGTCAAAATTTCGGAGGTAACAAGCATAAAAAATATACTCGAATTGATAACCTCCTTTCCTTTAACAGAAGTCGGCTTAAAAAATTGTAACATTTGTAGAAACTTTCAAAAAGCAGAGTAAAGCTAGACTAGATATCGCTGACAGTTGGTTTTTTTTCTCATTCTGTCTCTCAAAATTCACTTTTATTGCTAGCATTAGAACATGTTTCATAGTGTTTCAAAATCTAAGCACCGAAAAATCACATTTTCTGTTCAATTTATATTTATGACTACGTTCTTAAAATTTTAATTTATTTTCTATATTCATATCAAAATGTTGTGTTGTATCCCGTAATGTAGTATTAGGGAACCTAGTGATAAGACACTTCGTTGCCCATTTACCGCCCAGTTCTGGAGGCAATGCGTGTTGAGTGCCGGAACTCAACGCCGCGCTTTGCCTCGACACCAGAGCGAAGAAATGAAAATATAAATGTACAAAAATATTTCATCTCCTTGAGTGGGGATCGAACCCACAACCAGTCGATTTTACAGTTACACTTTGTGCCCTTGCGCTACGACTGGCCTCCAATATTCTTATAATAATAATAATAATATGAATAATTACATATCTAGCTTGTAACTGCGGAAATAGGAATTACAAAAGAAATTGTAACATTAAAACTTATTCTGTTAAAAACTTTATGTAAATCTGAGTTTGAACTTTTGACATAAGCGAGATTGTCTTTGAAAAACTTTTAAAGTTTAAAGTTACAACTTGTAGTCTAACATAGATTTTAATAGTAGTAAAGTAGAAAATAAAAAAAAAATAGATGAATGAAAAAATCTTTTGCTAATGGATGTTGAAAATTGATCTTGCCAAATATGTAGTGTCTGTGGGTCTTTGCCCCATCCTGGTAAAAATACGGCGTTGAGTTCCTTCTCACAAAACACTCGAATTCAGGAAAATCGGTAAATGCATAAAGGGGAGTTTTGTCAGTAGGTTCCTTCCACCTTCCCCTAAATAGGTAACCTCAGATATAGCAATACGCGGGATACAAAGTGAAGTTGGAAAAAGGTTGGAACAAACAAGCTTCAAATATAAATGTTACTGTCAGTCGTGCTTTCTTTCTTAAGCTTAAAAAGAAAATAATTTACACTTAAACAATTCAAATTAGAACCTTAATTCTATGTAAATAAGTGTTATAATTAAATGAATTACGCCACCCCGTTGGAAAACGGTGGAGATAGCGATCGTGTATTGCTTAACGCCATTGTTAGTTACTTTCGTGTTTGTTTTATTTGTACACATTCTAGCTTTGTCCTTTCAAAACTTACCGCCGGTGGTTTCTTAAAAGCTTATATAAAGTTCCATAGAGTTTATTATAAATATAATATGATAAATTCAGTTATATATTTAGAATTTATTCTTTTTATTAGCCTCTCTGTATTCCGGATATAGGAGGGTAGAGGAAGTTCCCCATTTTCCTTGCAATTTCTGGATATGTTGAATGGTGAAACTCAACGTTGCGTTTTCTCTTCTTACCAGAGTGAGGAAATGGAAATAATTAGTTCCCTGAGTGAGAATCAAACTCACAACCTTCGCTCTTACAATTAGACGTCGTTGCTACGGCCGCAATTCAGAGGAACCTTTTTAGAGGACAGCATTAGTTAATTTAGATATGTCTAGCTTATTTTTAAACTCAGCATATGAAGCTGAAAAGAGAAAAATCATGATGATTGATTTGATGATTTTTTTTATTTCCATCTTATCTTAGAATAGTTATTTATTGTACTTGATTAAATACTTAAGTAAGTTAATTAATGAAAAAAAACTAATTATATTTTTTTATTAAAAAAATAAAAATTATAGTGTAATTGTAGTTAACGGCAACTAAAAGTCATAGTAAAAATGCAAGAGAATTTAATTATAGCCGCTTCAAATATAAAGGCGAATATCAAGTTACCACAACTCGTTAGACGGTAGTCCCTAACAGCAGATAAGAAACACTTGTTTGACCTCATTCAAGACCTTAGTCAAGATTTCTTCTGAATGTAAAATAAGCTCAAGACTCAAGTACTATTAGTAATATTGATCTTTTTCACATTGGATTTTCCTCAGTCGTTTAATATTTCTATTTTATTCGCTCTGGTGTCTAGGCAGAGCGCGGAGTTGAGTTCCGCCACACAACACGCAATGCCTCCAGAATTTCGCGAAAAATGGGAAACGGAGTGTCTTAACACAAGATTAAATCTGTCTGCTGTGTTCAAATATTACATATATAAATATACAGAAAATAATATTACATAACTGATTTATTTATAGTTGGTTATATTGAAAGTAACGATTTATAAAACTAAATAATGTTTATTTTTAAATAAGTAATTGTTGATGACACTAGATCAGGCGAAAATGCAGAGACACTAGTCACTTCATTTACCTTCATCTAACTACCAAACTAGAGATAAAACGTCGAGCTAATAAATAAATAAACAATTAAAAGTTATACCAAATTATAGCAATGTTGAATTTTAAGTATATTTAATATTTTCTGTCTCGTTGAGTTCAGCTAATCTTATCATCTGTTCGGCGGAAAATGGAGAACGGTAATGTCTTAATGGGAACGGGATATCCTAACACTCACGTAAGTTTTCAGATTCCCTATGCCTACCTTGCTATGTGTATATATTCTCCATTATAAGAAAAGAATATTTCTTAAAAAATATAATAAGAGGCCAGTCGTGGCGCAGCGGTACAAAGTTTGACTGTAAAGCCGACTGGTTGTGGGTTCGATCCCCACTCGAGGGGATGAAATATTTACTTAAATTTATATTTCCATTTATTCGCTCTGGTGTCGAGACAAAGCGCGGCGTTGAGTTCTGCCACTCAACACGCAATGCCTCCAGAATTCGGCAGAAAGTGGGGAACGGAGTGTCTTAACATTAGGTTCCCTCTGCCTACCCTGCTGTGTGCGGGATACAGCGTGAAGCTGATTTATTTAAAATAAAAACATATTTACTGAAAAATTTAAGTTACAAATATGAGAAATAATTCAACTTTACAGTGCCCCAGAAAAATGTCTTATGAATATTAATAACAGAATGTGTTAGCGCGAGAGAAAAAGATATCCACCCAATTAGCTTCCAGGTCGACCGAGAAATATAAATAAAATATTCAAGTTCTACGTACAGCAGACGAAGTTCTTTGTTAGAGAATTTTTTTTACAGAAATTTCAAAACCTTTATATTTCACACAAAAAATGGTAAATGCGCCAACGCGTGTAAAGTCTGTATAGGTTAATTATTAAGAGTAGCTTTTTATTAATGCTGTTCTATGTATATAAGGTAAAGGTGTATTGTTGTAGGTAGTTGTGACGTGATGGGTGTACGTTCGATTCTCATTTGGAGGAGAGAAATATTTTTTTTGCCTTGCTCTGGTACCAAGACAAATCGCGGGGTCGAATTACGGCACTGAAGAGGCAATGTCTCGAACGAATTGAACTAATCGAATTGGTTAACAGAGTGTCTTAAACCTCAGCTTTCCCCGTGAAACAGCGCCAAACAACAAAATAATTACATACCCTACATCGTCTCGAAAATAAAGTAAAAATATTTTGTCTAATCTAATTTTTTACAAAAACCGTAGCACTAGAATACAGAAAGCTTTGTAAAACAGAAAAGCCGCAGAAGTGCTGAAATTTCAGTTTGTGTTAGTGTAAGCCTTTTCTATCTTTACATAAGAATATAAGATAGAATACAAAGATTTATTTACTGTGGAAAAATATTTACAAAGCAAAAGAGAATGAATACGAAGAAATGAGAATAAATTGTTGGAAACGTTGAGCGATCAGATACAACTATCATGGTGATGGAAGCTGAGCTCGAATAAAAGATATTTTTAATTCTTCTTATTTAAATTTAGGAAAGTGGGTAAAGAGTGTTTTAACACTAGGTTCTCTCTGTCTGTTTCGTGCTACATAAGGGAAAATATATTTATTTAAGTAGGTGAGGCCAGTCGTGGCTCATGGGGCAAAAAGTGTGACTGTAAAATCGACTGGTTGTGGGTTCGAGCCCCACTCGAGGAAATGAAATATTTATTTACATTTATATTTTCATTTCTTCGCTCTGGTGTCGAGGCAAAACGTGGCGTTGAGTTTCTTCACTCAACACGAAATGCGTCCAGAACTCGGCGTTATATATTTATGTATTTAAGAATTTCCATAAAAAAAAAGAAATTGACTCCAGGACCATAGTTCGATATTAAGGATGAATTTCTCAATAAACATTAAAATAATTCCAACGTAACATAATATAATAAACCTTATAATCTCTATATATAATAAGACAGTAAAAATATTTTGTCTGTACATTTAGTAATTTTGACTGAAATGGATAGAGGGACACTTAAAGAGAATAATAGAAAGAAAAAATATTTTTTTTTAATTTCTTGTCTGTCTGTCTGTCTGTCTGTCGACATATTTTTGTCCGCATTTTTCTCTGATAGTACTGAACCGATTTACTTGAAAATTGCTTTGTTTTAATTCAACTTAAGTACTAAAGTTTGGTTCATCAAAATCGGTTCATTAAAAAAAAAGTTATCGTCATTTGAATGAACTCAAGGCATTAGTTTGCCTGCGAATGTTATATAGAAATCGCGCTGGTAAGATTACTGGCTAAAGAATGACATTCGAAACGTCTTGATTATATGACTGTTGATAAAAATATATATTTTTGAAGCACTATTATACAATATTTTATACAATTAAACAAAAATACAAGTAAACAAAATTGAAATCGTAATTAATTCAACACAGAGATAAAGAACGATTTGATCTTCAAGAAGATATCTAGCAAATACATAGATTTTTTGGTTCGTTCTTTCGTTTGAAATAAATCTATATAAAATGCCTAAAAACATCGTTTCTACGTGTACTCTGTAATAACTACATATTTACCAATTGTACATTTAGCTAATATATAATATGTGTAACTAATTTAAAAACTGTACAGTAGTTAATATGCAAACATTACAGTTATTTTACAAAGAATATTATGAATCCTTACCCAAATCCATAATTTTACATTTAAGGCTGTTTCTGAAGCAGTACATTAAATTATTAACTGACATCAGCACATTTAACAGAGTTTTAAAACAAAACATAGGTAAAAGAACGTAATGTAACAAAAATATATACATGTAATAAATAATTAGCTTTACGTATATTTTATGAATATCAAATATCAACATTG